>JZKD02S1802772.1:366954-379362 GCA_000966675.3 Picea glauca | reverse complement strand
ATGAAGGAGGGGATATGTACTTGTCTTCTTCAATCACTCATACAGATCATGATGTATGACTGATTGATTCAAGTGTTTATTTTCATATGAAACCCCATAGGGAGTGGTTTTGTGAATATGAAAAGTATAATGGAGGAGAAATTTTCCTAAGGGATGAATTGAAAACAAAAATCATGGGAAGGGGAATTTTAAAATTATTTCTCAAGGATGGAAGGATTATAACACTCCTTGGGGTGTTGCACATTCCAAAGATGGATAAAAACTTGATATCTATAAGTAAGATGGGTGATGAGGGTGTATATACTATGTTTGAAATGGAAATCTACAAATTGGTTCAAGGAGCAGTGGTTTTGATGAGGTAAATTCAAAATGGAACTCTATACAAGTTGCTGGGAAGAACTATCACTAGTGGGTGTAACAACTATGTTGTTCATGAGGGTGGAAATGAATCAGAAAAAGTCCCTAAGGTCTCTAGATAAAAGATAATGTTCTGGCATTATTGGCACAGGGGCAGACCCAGGGTTCAACGCTACAACAACGCACCAACAAAGCCCTAACTACCAGCCCTTTCAGGAAAACCTGTGAAGCAGATGAACTCTCACCCCAGATAGAGGCAGGGGTGGTTGCAAGAATCAGGTGTATGCAACCTTAGCTGGGACACAAATATGTGATTATAATACTTAATAGAGAACATAGCACTGTCATTTCATAATTATTTAACCAATATCTACTTCGTAGATACAACAGAGCATTACAACATTCAACCAGATCTAATGTAGTTAAGCACTTAGCATAAGTAAATGGATTAGATCTAGCAGATTCAAGCACTAAGAACATTCACCTATGTCATATCTAGCATCCAGAGTTATCATAAGCACAAATCATAAACAGATCTATCTATTCATATCAAAGAACTTAGCAAGTAAAGAAATATATAAACACATAAGAACACTACACAGATCATAATAACACAGTATTTATGTGGTTCACCCCCACCTTGGGGCTGCGTCCACAAAAACCCTACTCCGCATAGGACAGGAGATATGCGTGCACCTCGCCAGATCCTCCTTCCCTGAGCTAGGTCTAGCACAAATCCTTCCACAGTATGTTACAATCAATTACACTTAGCTCTGCAAGTTTCTCACAATATGCACAGATCATCTACAAAACATACTTGCACTTAGCACTTAGCTTATTGGCCTCTTAATTATGTCACCTAGCTACTTATTTATAATTTACAAAATAGGCCTAATCATGGATAAAACCATGGGCCGACATCTCACACCCTTTAAATAATCCCATAACCCAAAAAGGACCCAAAAAGAGGTCGAGATCCCACAATATCCGCTTCGTCATGTGCTCCATCTTTGACGGGCTATCAAAGTCCCAAAATAGGTCAAACTTGACCAAGTATCTCTCAAAACTTGGTCAAGGGCCAACATGCATCAAAGAATGGGACAAATCAGAGAGAATGTATTTCAAACATTGCATGGGAAAGGAATGGTTGAAGGTGTGTCTAATCTCACACTAGATTTTGATTTCTATGAACATTTCATATATGGTAAACAAAATCGAGTAAGATTCTCAGCTAGTTCTACAAGAGCAAAGGGAATTTTAGAGTTAGTACAAAATGACATGTTTGGACATGTGCTTGTTCCTTCATTAGGTAAATATGTGTACTATGTTTCATTCATATATCATTTCTTGAGGAACACATGGATTTATTTTATCCACATTAAATTTGAGGTCTTTGGAAAATTTAAAGATCTTAAGGCTCTTGCAGAGAATCAAGCATAGATGAAAATAAAGGTGTTGAATAAATATAATGATGGAGAGTTATGTGGAAATGAATTCAAGGAAGTAACCACATTCCACTAAGAGTACAATGTTTCTTATTGTATTTCCACAGTTCTACCAATAAAAAAATTAATTTGATAAGCCAAATAAATTGGAGAACACTATAAGAAAGGCCAATTTCTATTATGATTAGTATAGGCATAAGCAAGAGCCTTATAATTATTGATAAAGGAATGATTTTTCGTGAACCTAAACTTGGACCCATCTCTCAAATTGCATAAAGAACAAATTGGTTTATACCTTTTTAATTGTTCAACAATTTTCTCTTTCTCCTTTTCGTNTCATAGGTAGCTTGGTAAGTCTTCCACATAGGGTTATCAATTTTACTCTGAATAATCCCATTCCTCCCAGTGAAGGAATCATAGCAGGATTTCCTAAAAGTTCCCAAGTTCTTTCTTTCATAATATTCACCTGTGTTTCCTCATCCAGAACACAGTCAACGTCGAAGTCTCCTATTCTTTCTTCAATGCATTCTTTCTCTTTGAAGAACTCTGATAATTTGACATGTCGATGGTCATTCAAGGTTTCTTTCATATGTAGCGATACTTTTTCTGATTCTTTCTGGGGTTTTTCCATAAGCTTAGTTTCTAGATCTCCCTAGGGTTTTCTTGTCTCATGTTCATTTCTTCAAGCTTAGCAATCATTTTAGGGCAATCCAATACTTCATTGTCCATATATTTGCAACAAAGACAACTAGGTCTTCTTCCAGAGAATTCCTTAGCAAGATGTCCCAGTTTTTTGCAACTGTAACAGAGGTTAAATCCTCTCTTTATTTTAAATGATCCCCAACCTTTCCTGTATTACGCATTAGGACCATAGTGGCTGACCTGCAACAAATTCTTTCTAGGATCCTGCATCCATTTGTTAGTCCAAACATTATTTCTATGCGTAGGTATAACATATCTTTCAATATTCTTGTTAGATCTACTCATATCAAACCTTCTTTCATCTATCATTACCCTAGGCTTCAAACTAGGTTAGACTCTATCAAACATACCTAGATCCATACTGTTGAAACAAAAAATTCCACTTATCTTCTACAGAGTACAAATCTTTTAGATTCAAAACTTTTCAATATTCTTACCTTTATCAGAGCACAAAGCTTGCAAATCTTACCTCTTTTAATAAAAAATTCTCACTTTTACCATTCTCAGAGCAAAAATCTTTCAGATCTTACCTCTTTTATTCAGAACAAACTTCTTTCTTTAGCACAGATCTTGTCAAACTAATTAGAGTGCTGCACACTAGAGAACCATATCTATGCATAGAGATTTCACATTTTCAGGATGAATATTTGCACAAATATTCTTCTTTCTTAGTTCCTAGCAATCACAGTTTCAGGTCCCAGCAACGAAACCATTTTTTGGCACAGGGGCAGACCCAGGGTTCAATGCTACAACAACGCACCAACAAATCCCTAACTACCATCCCTTTCGACAACACCTGTGAAGCATATGAAGTCTCACCCGAGGTAGAGGCAGGGGTGGTTGCAGGATGCAGGTGTCTTCAACCTTAGCTGGGACACATATATGTGATTACAATACTTAATATAGCACATAGCACCGAAATTTCATCATTATTTAACCAATATCTACTTCGCAGATACAACAGAGCATCACAACATTCACCTAGATCTAATGTAGTTATGAACTTAGCATAAGTAAATGGATCAGATCTAGTAGATTCAATCACTAAGAACATTCACCTATGTCAGATCTAGCATCCAGAGTTATCATAAGAACAAAGCATAAACAGATCTATCTATTCATATCAAAGAACTTAGCAAGTAAAGAAATATATAAACACATAAGAACATTACACAGATCATAATAACACAGTATTTATGTGGTTCACCCCCACCCTGGGGCTACGTCCACCAACTCTTCTACGTCCACAAAAACCCTACTCCGCATAGGACAAGAGATATGCGTGCACCTCGCCAGATCCTCCTTCCCCGAGCTAGGTCTAGCACAAAGCCTTTCACAGTATGTTACAATCACTTGCACTTAGCTCTGCAAGTTTCTCACAATATGCACATAGCATCTACAAAACATACTTTCACTTAGCACTTAGCTTATTGACCTCTTAATTATGTCACCTAGCTACTTATTTATATTTTACAAAATAGGCCTAATCATGGGTAAACCCATGGGCCGACATCTCATACCCTTTACATAATCCCATAACCCAAAAAGGACACAAAAAGGGGTCGAGATACTGCGATCTCCGCTTCATCATGTGCTTCGTCTTCAACAGGCTATCAAAGTCCCAAAATAGGTCAAACTTGACCAAGTATCTCTCAAAACTTGGTCAAGGGCCAACATGCGTCAAAGAATGGGACATATCAGAGAGAAGGCATTTCAAACATTGCATGGGAAAGGAATGGTTGAAGGTGTGTCTAATTTCACACTAGATTTTGATTTCTATGAACATTTCATATATGGTAAACAAAATTGAGTAAGATTCTCAGCTAGTGCTACAAGAGAAAAGGAATCATAGAGTTAGTACAAAATGACATGTTTGGACATGTGCTTGTTCCTTTATTAGGTAAATATGTGTACTATGTTTCATTCATAGATCATTTCTCGAAGAACACATGGATTTGTTTTATCCACATTAAATTTGAGGTCTTTGGAAGATTTAAAGATCTTAAGGCTCTTGAAGAGAATCAAGCATAGATGAAAATAAAGGTGTTGAAGAAATATAATGATGGAGAGTTATGTGGAAATGAATTCAAGGAAGTAACCACATTCCACTAAAAGTACAATGTTTCTTATTGTATTTCCACAGTTCTACCAAGAAAAAAATTAATTTGATAAGCCAAATACATTGGAGAACACTATAAGAAAGGCCAATTTCTATTATGATTAGTATAGGCATAAGAAAGAGCCTTATAATGATTGATATTGGAATTATTTTTCATGAACATAAACTTGGATCCATCTCTCAAATTGCATAAAGAACAAATTGGTTTATACCTTTTTAATTGTTCAACAATTTTCTCTTTCTCCTTTTCGTTGGCTCTGTAGAATTCCATGGACACATTTCTTACAAATTCCAAAATAAGAGCATCACACAGTTCATGACCAACTTCTTCCATGGTAGATTCAATTACAACTTATTCTCAACTTAAGTCCTGTAGAGACATGAGCTCATTACCAATTGGTGAATGTATCTATAAAAAATAAACAGATACCTAATACATCCATGACTCTGAATGAGCAAATTCATTTGAAACAATACGAGCAATATGACTCCAGGATTTCTTTGTTACACCAAAATAAATTACAGGGTAATAATTGATTACTAAGATACAAAATAGGTCGATATTCTCATATATGATTATAGGTGCTAACTTATTTGGTCTTTCGTTTCTCTGGGGCGTTTTATAATAAACCATTAGTAACTAAAATACACAGAACGATCAACAATTTTCATGGAAAATTTATGTCAAAACCAACAAGTCACTGAAGTCAAATTCCATTACGGGAAATAAAAGAATAGTGAAATGTTGGAAATAGTAATTACAAGTTAGTGAGATTTACGTCTCCTCCAATTTGTGTGTCAATTAGTTATTCAGTCTCTCATTCTGCAACTACAATTTATTTAGTTTACATTTATGTCTATGTAAACTTAGTCTTTATTATTTGGAAAGAAGGAGCCTCAATTAATGAAGTCAATATTTATCTTTCTCAAGTCTAGTTAAGTAGGTAACTGTCAGTCGAATTTATTTATGTCTTAAATGGTAAGTCAGTTTTACTTCTGTAAGAAGTCTCATTCATAGTCTATATAAATTTGAGTTTGTAAGAAGTCAAGATGCATATGCAGAGAGGTAGAGAGAACAGAGTCGTGAAGAATAAAACCAACAACAACTCTGGATTCGAAGAAGTCTTAGAGCACAAGCTTGTTGTCTGTAAAGTTAGTAGAGGTCGTTGGAGCTGAAGCTCGTCACAATTATCATATTTTTGTATTAGCATTCAACGCCAAAGTTTAATATATATCAAGTATTTTGATTGTTGTCATACTCACATGTATTTATGATCTTTACTCTATTTATGAGTTTATGTGCTAATCATAGAACTATGTTGTTTCTACATCTATAAATCATTCATTAAGTGTTTTATCACAACATGCAGTAAATCAAGTAGTTTTCCCACTACGTGATAAGTTGTGAGATTTTAGTGACGAAGTTTGTGGCATGTAGTATTTTTTCACTACACTGTGAAGAGTAAGTCTGGATGTTGTAGATCCAAGATCTAGTATCAAAGAAGGTTCTATTAGAGTAAGTTTAATCAGAAATTTTTTTATCATAGCAACATCTTTTTTGAAAGGTGAAATATATCGTCTACTTCAAATCTACAACCTCCCACTTTTACATGAAAGAATTATGAGTTATGGTCCTTGACCATGAAGATGTTGTTCTAAGGTCAATATGTATGGGATATAGTCAAGAAGGGCTATGTGGAACTAGTATATCAGGAAACATACAATGCCCTCACACAAGCTGAGAAGGATGCCTTAAAATATCAAAGGAAGAAGGATGGAAAGGCAATGTTTTACATAGATCAATCCATGCATGAAAGAATACTCCCAAGAGTTGCATCATAAAAGTAATCCAAGGAAGCATGGGCCATATTAAAAACCTCGTATCAAGGTATGGACAAATTCAAGACCTCAAAACTACAAATTGTTAGAAGATATTTTGAAACTCTGTCAATGAAAGATATAGATTCTGTATATTCCCTTTATACCCATGTCATTGGCCTAATAAATCATAATAAGTATCATGGTAAAACCATATAAGAAATAAAGGTTTTTGAGAAGGTACTTATGAGTCTTCCTCCTAAATTTGATACCCTTGTTGTGGCTTTAGAAGAGAGCAAAGATTTGAATCAGTTTAGCCTAGATGAACTGCAACAGTCCCTCATTAATCATGAACACAGTTTGAATAGGTCAAGTATGTCATTAGAGAATTCATTTTCCATGCAGTCATCTATAAGCCATGGAAGAGGAGGGGGAAGAGATAACTATAGAGGTAGAGGAAGAAGTTTTGTCAGAGGTGGAGGCAGTAACAGTCCTAGCAACACTAGTGGAGGAGGTCAAAACCCAAATACCAGTCAACCAAGTAGTCATAGAAATGAAAAATAAAATATCTAATGCCATTACTATAAAAATTATGGAAATTATACATATGAGTGGAGGAAGAGATAGTATAATCAGAACAAAGAAGGACAATATCAATCAAACAATGCAAATAACCGAAACAATCCATTATTTATGGAACACACTGAAGCAATGCCTATAGTTTCCCATTTGAATGCAATGTTGCTCAAGAAATTTCATGTCACATATGGTATTTAGATTCAGGCTGTGGTAACCACATGACAGGAAACATAGAATTTGTTTCTAGTTTGTATAAGTCAGTCAAAACCAAAGTTACACTTGGAACACACATCCAAGTCACTTTGTTAGGGAAAGGAAGTATAAAAGTTTTAACTAATCAAGGAGAACTAAAAGTTATTTCTGATGTATATTATTTTTCTGGTCTGAAGCATAATATGATAAGAACAGGACAATTGTTACAAAAAGGATACATAATATATATGGAATATAATCACTGTGTGATTATGGACAAATATCCAAGAAACCAACTTATTGCAAGAATATAAATGAAAAGTAAAAAAATGTTCCCATTGACATTGAAGCCATCTAAGAATAAAAATATAGCACAAGATGTTGGTAAAGAAAAAGATACGCAGTTATACACTGCATTTACAATAGAAAGTGCACATAGTTCTAATAAAGAAAATAGTGCGCATAGTACTAAGAAAGGAGAAAGTGGCACAAAAAATGCAAGCAACATTCCAATTTGAAGTACATGATGATTCCTAGATATGGAACTTCAGATTTGTACATTTGAATTTTGGAGTTCTAAAGCTGCTACACACAAAAGATATGGTGAAAGGTTTACCATTGATTGAAAAACTAGAAAGGATTTGTGAAGTTTGTATTTTTGGAAAACAACATACAAAATCATTTCCAGTTGGCAAGTCTTGCAGAGAAAAAGATCCACTAAAAATAGTACATTCAAACATGTATGGTCCAATGTAAACACCATATATATGAGGAAATACATATTTTCTGACATTCGTTGATGATTTCTCAAGAAAAACATGGATTTATTTTCTAAAACACAAAATATGATGCATTGGGTTGTTTTTAGCAGTTCAAATCACTTATGGAGAAGCAAAGTGGTTATTACATCAAGTGTCTAAGAACTGATAGAGGAGGAGCATATTTTTCAAGATAATTTCATAAATTTTGTAAAGTTCATGGAATCTACAAGAAATTTATCGCGCGGTATACACCACAACATAATGGTGTCGCAGAAAGAAAGAACAAAACCATCATGGAAATGGTGTGCAGTATGTTGGCAGCCAAACATTTGTCAAATGAGTATTGGGCTGAGGTAGTAGCAACTATAGTATACATCTTGAATAGATGTCCGACAAAAAGTGTGAAGAATAAAGTTCCTCGAGAAGCCTGGACAGGTATGAAGCATAATGTGGTGCACTCAAAAGTTATTGACTGTGTTGCATACACACATGTTTCAGATGAGATGAGAAAGAAACTGGAAAAAAAGGACATAAATGTATATTTGTTGGGTATTTTGAAGAAAAAAAAGGATACAAATTGTATGACCCCGTCCCAAGGAAATTCATAATCATTCGTGATGTTCAATTCATGGAGAATGAAGCATGGGATGGAAGCATTGCAAAGACAGTCAAAATTATTTATGCAATGGAGAATAATGACACAGAAGAAGAGGTGCTTCAAACACCATGCACAAGTCAGTGTGCAGTTCCTTCAACTGTGGTGGAAATCACATTGTAGAATAATCCAGTGAGATCAATAGGTGTGCAGTCTACACCTAAAGCACAAAAAACTTGGTCAAGTAGTCCAAGTAGTTTCACATATCTAGATACAACATTAGTGATTTTATTACCAAGGAAGAAAAGAAGTATGTGTGACATCTATAATGAGGACACAACAAATTCATTTTCTATTTTTGCTCTGTTTTCACAAATAGATTATCCATTAACTTTTGAAGAATCCATCAAAGATGATGTATGGGCACAATCCATGGATGAAGAAATCGTATGCATAGAGAACAATTAGACATGGAAGTTGGTATATGTACCCAAGGACAAGGATGTGATAAGTGTCAAGTGGATTGATAAGACCAAGCAAGATGCAGATGGAAATGTGTAGAAGCACAAGGTAAGGTTAGTTGCAAGAGGTTGTAAACAACAACCTAGAATTGATTTCAATGAAACTTTTGAACCAATTTATAAATAACCTTCTCTACCTTCATTAATAGTTTAAACTATATAAATCCAACATCTTTGAAAAAAAACATTTATTATAAATGGATTATAGAATTTATAAATAGCCTTCTCTACCTTCATTAATAGTTTAAACTATATAAATCCAACATCTTTGAAATAAAGAATTTATTATAAATTTAGAAAAGTAAATATAAATATAATCCTTTTCGTTTAAACTCTAATTTATTAATAGAAAATTAAAAAAATATCTTTGAATTAAATAACATATATCTCTGTATGTATAATATTGATTGTTTTTGCTATGTAGTAGATATTGTTTATCTTTAAATTTAATTTTTTTTGGAGAACTTTAAATCAAACCATGTAGATATAACTTGAAACAAGTATAATAATAATTATTTACCATGTTTAAGTTCATAGTGAAAATAAATGTATGTCCATATTAATGAAATAATTACTTATGTTTTTAGACATTTTTTTACTTTTCTCTTTTAGAAATTTACTTCAAACTTTGTAGAGAGGCAACTTGAATGAATTATATAACTATTCATTAGTAATTGGATTAGATTTAAATAATTATTAAGTATTGTTTAAATTAATTCATTACAAAATTATTTTCTATATTAGCATATTTCACATTATTTAACACTTAAAATACTACTTATTAAGGAATTTTATAAAGTTTTTTTTTTTTTTTTAACCCAAAGTTTGAACTTAATGGTAGCTCCATGTTTCTTAGGCACATATGTTTTTATTTTTAGTGGGGAGGTCTCCAACAATAACAACTATGTTCTCATTGCTACTTGGCATGTTTTCACTCTAGTTGCTTATGAATAATTTCACAAGTTGAAATTCAACATAATATCATAGTTTCCTTGCAAAGTTTTTTCAATTGTCCCAAAATAAATAAGCTACATAATAACAATTAACCTAAGTATAAAGATGTTTGTGAAAAAAATGGTTTCCTTCAAAGTGCCTCCAAATTTGGTTCATTATTAAAGGTAGAAGTTATAGTATATAAAATTAAAATTATAGAGAGAATTTGAATGAAATCCCAACTTCAAAGAAAATCCATTGTCTCATCTATTTTTGTGGAGTCATTTTAGAATGCTTTTCTTAGTCTGAGACAATTCTCCTTGTTTGTTTAGGTTTGTAGTTACACTTGTAGTAGTCATTTTTCCTCTTAAAGAAAAGAGAAACTCAAATATTTGATGAAACAATCAATTATCTATTTTATTTTGACAAGATGATCATGGGGCAAGCATGCCCTTACTAATTTTTGAATTAATACAATATTTTGGGATTAATACAATGGAATGTAGATGACGTATAACACCTAAAAGAATCCCTTCAATTTAGATGTTGTGGTTGGGGATATGCAACCCACCAAAGTCACCTAAGACTTACACCGAGCCGTAGTTTTATAAATAAGTTGCCTATAATTTTTTTATTTTTGATATTGATTATAAGTGGAGTTGTTATAGACCACAAAATATAAAAGAGATGGGACAAAAGACTTACCTCTTTTTCATATTTGACCTTGTCTACCTCCGTAATATGAGAAATACATGTTGCACAAGCAAACCCAATGAAAATTATAACAATTTTCCATTTTCTAACCAAAAACATATACATATCTAAGAATTTGGACCTCTCAATGCAATATTAACATGCACAAGTATGAATCCAGACATCATGTTTCTAAAGGCCTCTCCTAATTTTCAATTGAAATGAAAACAAATACAATAATTCAAATCTCTCTAAGGCTTCAAAAGGCCATGACTTTAAATATATGTTTTATTAATAAAATTCAATGTTAACATTAAAATAAATATTAACAATATATTCCAAAACAATGGACAAATTTAACTATGAAGTTCACATGAAAAGGATTTTTTCATTATGTTAAATCCATTTATATAATTAATATATATTTTTGATGCATTTAAAAAAATTAATATTTACTTTATTTCCTCCACATTATTGAAATTAGAGTAGTTTACATGTTCTACCTTTAGGTTGTTTTTCAACAATTGTTTTCTTTTGATTTCACCTGAAATTCGATGACTAATGGTTGGATCTAAATATTTGAGTGACTAAGTTTCTATGATGGGAGTGCCCCAGGGGTTTTACAGCATGTCGAATCCATTTATGCATTCAAAAATACAATTTAAACAACAAAAAATAGAGATTTTGTCCAGGTTTAAATCGTCGGATTCCGACCAAAAACACCAAAAGGTAGAACGTTTAGCCAATTCCATTACAATTTGTCATGATGTAACCTCTTACAACCAAACACAATTTTAACCTTCTAAAAAAACAAAATACCTCAACCTCCACATTCCTTTTATCTTTAGAGGTTCGTTACAAAGGAAATTTGTTAAGAATGCCAAAGTGGTATTCCAATGTGAATTATGTATTGAACAATTAGAAACTTCAAGGAATAAGTGATGTGTGTGTGTGTGTGTGTGTGTGTGTGTGTGTGTGTGTGTGTGTGTGTGTGTGAATTGAGTTTAGCTCGAGTGGTTGGGAGGAATGAGTTTTAACCTTCCCACCCGGGTTCAATTCCCACAAGTGAGATGTTGAGCTCACTATGAGCATTGTTGTAATGACTTTGAGCCCCAATTGTTGATGTACTTGTTCCCTAAAGAATTTGTTTTATGCATGACAAGGTTTCCCTATAGGGTTGAAACTTGTTGGCACACTTTAGTATATTTTCTCTTGAATTCCATAGTTGATTGGGGTTGTTAATAGGTTAAATGTTATCTAATGTTGCTATTATTTTATTTGTATTAACAACCCTAAGGATGGAAATTCATATGGTTAAGATTCAAGAAACCTCTAGTAAGAGGTGAAATTTTTTGAGTTGCATTAATTTCCATGGTGTGGAATATTTCAACATGGTATCAAAGATTTTATAGCTGAGATCACTCTAGATGTAAGATGGAGTTGGTATTTCAAATATGGTGCATATGAGAGAGGTTCTTAACCTTGTTAAGGTTGTCGAGCATAAAACCCTCAGTTACTTGAGAAAAAAACTTGGACCCTTGGAAGGATTAATTCTTCTTCATATTGTAGATTTTTCAGGATATGGATATGGTATCTTGCTTGTCCTCTAACACTATGTGTATTGTTTGATGGTATGTGGAAAGTGGAGGTTTGAGACATATGACATATGGCATGTCATTATTCAACAAGTTTC
>JZKD02S1802772.1:325922-340485 GCA_000966675.3 Picea glauca | reverse complement strand
CACCAATCTTTGACATGGGGAACGACTTTGAGGAGCGCAAAAGTAATCTTTTCTCTATTCGAAAATTTATGAACAGAAAAATACCCTTCTAGTAGATTCAACCACTTGTCTACAAAATCTGTGTCTATATGACCTTCAAATATAGGAATATCAAAGTTTATTTGTACCTTGAATGGGGCGGCGCCTCCGTTCGAAGAAGATGCATCGCCTGTTGGTAGTCGCCGAAGGATTTGAGTGAAACTATCCATCATCTCATTCCTCTATTGCATGAGGGATTCCTCAATCAACAGTTTGAAAGGATCTCATGTCCCATCATATTTCTTTTCTCCTACCATGGGAGGTCACTTGGGGGTGCGAGAGATTTTGTCCTCAAGAGAAACAAGCTCGAGACCCAACTCTTTCTACTCCGACCTCATTGGGGACATGCATTAAGATGACAAGGAGAAGACCGTTCTGATACCAATGATACGGATTTTATGAGTAGAACGAAATGAATATAGATTATTAACAGGTTCTTAACAGAAAATAATAGAGATATAGTAAAAATTGTTTTCTATTCAATAACCGAATAAGATGAAACTATAAAATGCAGCGGAAACAAGCTTGCTGGAATGGTGGTGGCTTATCTCTGAGAAGAGATGTGACGACAACACGCATTCGCAAGAAGAAAGTTACAATGAGGCTCTGAAGGCATTTTTACAATAAGAAAGAATGCCAAAAACCCTAGACATCCAAAAACCTAACCCTAGGAGATGAAACGCCAAAAGTCACGTGGGCCCCGTTTGGGTAAGCTAGTACATCAACTTCTCGGGGTCATAACTTTTAAATACCATCTCCGTTTTAGGTGTGTGATAGCCTGTTGGAAAGGTATCACCAAGGATATTCATTTTGGGGGATCAATAATTCCTTCAGCTATCATTAAGGAGCTTGATACCGAAAAACCTTCATTTAGGCCCTCAAATGGCCCAGGAAGTAAAAACTGCTAAAAATAGTAAATTGCCAAAAATGTCAGAAAATTGTTTTGAGCCAGTTGGAAAAGGTGGGTTGCCACCAATTTCCATATGGATCAATCCTCCCTCCTTAGGAATTAATGGTCCCCATTGCGTTGAGGTCCCCCATTAGATGAGATAATTTCTGCTGAATTTGGCCCCAAGTGAGCCACTTGCCTTGGTGCAAGAGCTGCCCTGCTTTGACGACTCGATAAAGATGGATCCTTTGTTGTCGAGTGCCCTTGATCTATCTGTCCACAATCTGATCATTGGATGCATGTTGTATGAAGTCGGGGTTGAGCTCTACTTGTGTCAACTGTTCTGCTACTTCTGAGGTGTCCAATAATGGTGGGAAATAAGGGCAAAGGAGATCCACGTTGAACACTAGGTGTAGGCCAAGAAAAGGAGGAATGTTGAGCTCAAAAGCATTATCCCCCATGGCTTTGGTGATAGTGTACGGTCCATAACGGAGTGGGCGAAGCTTCCGATGGGGTCCTGTAAGGCATTCTTTCTACAAGTGCAACCAAACTTTGTCGCCCACCTGAAACTTATGCGGCACCCGATGTTGATCATGACGATGTTTGTACTTGTCATTGGACTTCTATAGGATATCCTGAACCTGTTGGCAGATGTGTTGGATCCGCTCAATGAACTGGGTGGCTTTGTCAGCTTCAGTTGGAGCAGGGGATGAGTCAGTTGAGGTTACCACAAGGGGAAGTGCAACATCTATGGGACCCAATGGTTAGAATCCCAACCCCACTTGAAAGGGGTTGTGGCTGGTTGAGCTATGGAAGGCTCGGTTGTAGCTATGATGGACATAAGGAAGGCTCTCATCCCATGTGCGAGGGTTCTTTGAATTATACATTCGAAGGATATGAACAATCATTCGATTTACAACCTCGGTTTAGCCATCTGTCTGGGGGTGGAAGGCCGTGGATTTGGTGAGCTTGGTGTCCAACAGTGACCAGAGGCTCGACCAAAATGTGCTGAGAAATCGACTATCCTGATCTGAGACAATGGTTTGTGGGATTCCAAAATGTACCCAGACTCATTCAAAGAAGAGGTTGGCAGTGGCCTCTACTGTGATTCTCTTCTTGCAGGCAACCAGAATCACCATCTTAGAAAAGCGATCAACAACCACAAAAACATAGTCATTTCCCCACTTGGTGGATGGGAGGCCTGACATGTAGTCCATTGAGATGGATTTCCATGGCCTATGAGGAGTAGGAAGAGGGGTGTACAAGCCCTGTTTCTTAGTGGTCAGTTTGGCAACTTGCACAGGCAGTGCAGGACCTGATATACTTTTCGACCTGCTATCGAAGTTTCAGCCAATAGAAATATTTGTGTAGCATCGCCACTGTCTTTTCGATGCTGAAGTGTCCTTCCACTCGACAGTAGTGGGCTTCCCAAATCATCTTCTCTCACTCACTTGATGGAACATAGATATGGCTCAGACGACACAACAACCCATCCTGAAGATGGAAATTATCAACAACTGCATTTGCACCCAACATTTGGTAGGTGGTGGTGAAGTTAGGGTCTGTCTCATAGAGTTGGGCCCATCTAG
Source organism: Picea glauca (assembly GCA_000966675.3). Lineage (NCBI taxonomy): Eukaryota > Viridiplantae > Streptophyta > Pinopsida > Pinales > Pinaceae > Picea > Picea glauca. The sequence continues at coordinate 337,929 of JZKD02S1802772.1, read as the reverse complement.
ATGTCTCATGGATACAAGAGTCTAGCACCGTGGTGAGTTCTACGACTGGAGGTATGTTGAGGCAATCAGTGATGTGATTGGTGCTTCCTGTTTTATACTTGATGTTGAGGTGGAATTGCTGCAAGTATGTGGACCAATTTTGATGGCGGTCATTTTGTAGTTTTCCCTATGTCTGCATGAACTGTAGTGGCTTATGATCAGTGTGGATGACTTTATCCTTCCCAAGAAAGTAATGTCTCCATTGGCGACATGCTTGCACAATGGAGTACATTTCTTTGTCGTAAGTAGGGTACTTACAGATAGTATGTGATAGTGTATCACTATGATAGGCCACGGGGTGGTCGTGCTGAGTGAGAACGGTGCCCACGGCATAGTCTGAAGCATCTGTCTTGATCTCAAAGGGATGTTGCAGGTCTGGTAGTGAAATTACTGGGGCTGAGCACAAGCCCTGCTTAAAATCATTGAACGCTTTTTGTTGGGACCGGCCCCACGCAAAGTTTTCCTTACCACCACCCCTGTTTATTTGGCTGAGGGCTCATGCAATATGGGAGAAACACAACACGAACCTGCGGTAGAAATTAGCAAGTCCCAAGAAGCTCTGAAGCTCAGTGAGTGTTGTTGGGGCTGGCCAGTCACAGATGAATTGGATCTTGGCTGGATCCACATGTACACCATGTTGATCAATGATGTAGACCAGGTAATGGACCCTTTCCATGCCGAAGGAGCATTTTTCCAGGTTGGCGTATAGCTTGTGCTGCCGCAGGGTGTGCAAAACCTGCTGAATATGCTGCAAGTGTTCATCCCAAGTCTTGCTGTAAATTAGAATGTCATCCAGGTACACCACTACAAAAGTATTGGAGAATGGTCGCAGTATATCATCCATCATCCTCATGAAAGTGGCTGGAGAATTTGTCAAACCAAAGGGCATGACCAACCATTCAAAAAGTCCTTCCTTTGACTAGAAGGCGGTCTTCCATACATCTGTATGTTCTATCAGGACCTGGTGGTAGCCAGACTTCAGTTCAATCTTACTGAATTATTTGGCCCCCATGAGTTGATCAAGGAGGTCATCGATTTGGGGAATCGGGTACCAGTTTCTGACAGTGATTTTATTCAAAGCTTGGTAATCAATACAGAGTCGCCAGGTTCCATATTTCTTCTGTACCAACACGATTGGGCTCCCGCAAGGTGATGAGCTAGGGCGTATGTGCCCCTTTTGGAGTAGTTCTTGGATGTGTCTCTTGATATCCTCATTCTCTAACAAAGAGTGACGATAGACTGGTGTAACACCATGTTTCCCCCAGTTTGTAAATATAACTGGACTAGCCAAGGACTATGGAAAACTCATAAGTATGAATATGTGATGTAAATGGACCTGCAGGAAGAGGTCAATAAATGTGAATAACATTTTGAATTTATTGCAGGACTGCTGAGAGGGGATGTGCAGAAAAGAGACCACGATGGCATTGGAAGGCACCTGAAAAGGTGGCGTTAACTTCCACCCTGAATGAATACCGTATTTGGACTCCACTGGCCCTCAGAACCAAAAGCGGCTCGCTGGCCCCCAAATTTAATGTCTCACAGGCTGGTAGGCAGGCGGCTTGATGAGGGATGGGATGGTGAACCACCCATTCGTAGAGCTGTCAGGCCTGATCGGTGTGAGGGTAATCGTGCCACACGCAACCTCGCAAGAGGATAAGGTGTATGGCAGAAGCGATGGAAGGGGGCAGACGCAAGGGGAACTCTGGCACCACGCAGAGTGAGTGATAGCAGAGAGGAAGGATTGCAACCTTCGCTCCTGGTCACTGGCAGACAGAGAGGCGCAGTATCAGAGCATCGTGGTATCAGCTCGGGGGTGGCTAGTGGTAAATCCGCTGGGAGTCGCTACGCCTACGGTTGGGTGGAAACGAGCACCCCTCTCAATAGTTGCACCCATTTGTGAAGTCACTTCTGATAAGTGTTTTGTTTACATATTACCTCTTGAAATTCGTAGAATGATACATATATGTATATGCTCATAGACCTTTGAAATTGTAAATGATTTATGTGTAAGAATGTATGTGCAGTGTTTTGATAATAATTAATAGGCATATGCTTATAATAGAGGAAGCCATGCATGACTTACATTGATAAACTGAATCTAATTATGCCTAGGCTGAACGATGTTAGGCTTCCAGCCCATTCTCAGGAAATTGTTTTCCTTCACCCACCTCCAGGAAAGCCCGGAATAGATCTCTTGAAGAGACTCCCTCCTTGGAAAGGATTACCAAGAACCTAGAATATGAACTTGAAGGTGCAAGTCTTAATAACCCTGTACGAGGGGGAACAATCCTCTTAAAAACCCGAGATGGCAGCTTAAGGAAGGAATATCGAATCTATGGATGAGATTTTGTCGAGAAATCCACAGTTTCCCCATGACCGTTAGATTAGCAGGAGAAGGTAGGAAGTTAAAGGCCTTACCATCTGATTTTTCCTGCGTCTTCATAGGTAGTGAAGAGTCTAGGGCCATAGATCCCCATGCTCCATGAGAACATCCAGACCGTTGATTTCCCCATCCACAAAGTTGTGGAAGAGTGGATAAAGTGGCATCAGAACCGTTAGATCTCACTGAGGTGCAAGGAGGTTACAACCACATCAGAGTCCAAGTTCGAAAGGCTGGTGAACCATTGGATCAGCAGCTGAACTCCCGCTAACCGTTATATCTGGCAGGAGTTACACCAGGGTTAAGTCCCAGTGAACAGAGGAGCGTCCCTAAAAAGTCATCGGGATATTGAATTTATCGGGAACTCCGAAAGTGAAGAAATCTTGCCGCTTGGAATCACGATCCGTGATATCCTGGCAAGATCAGAGTCGTCCATCAGTGAGACACGTGTCAGGGGATTTCGAGGAGTCGGAATTCGGAGCATCGGGGATTTCGAAGGAAAGAAACCCTTACAGTTGGGAATCGCGATACACGACATCCCGATAGGGGAGTTGTGTGGGCCACAGTTGAAGTTAGTGGAGGACAGGTGCCAGGAATCTGACGAGAGTCAGGAAATCAGGGAATCAGAATTTCTAAGGTCGAAGGAAACGGAACATCAAAAGTCTCGAAATCCTGACAAGGATCTGGACCGTCCATTGGAAGAGGACACGTGGTGGAGATCAAGTGCCATCAGCGTTTGGCACATCGAGAAATCGACATTTCCAGGGACAAGAGGACAGGGAAGTCCCAGGTAAAAACCCCGACATAATATGAGCCGTCCGTTCAGAGGGACAGGTGTCGAAGATCTGACGAGAGCCAGAAAATTGGGAAATCGGCATTTCTGAGGTCGAAGGAACCAGGACATTGAAAGTCCCGAAACCCCGACAAGGATCTGGACCATCCATTTGGAGGGACGCATGGAGGAGATTAGAGCTATCGAGAAAGTCCCGACAAGGGAAGCCATCCCTCGGCGTTTGGTTCATCGTGATATCGGGAATCTCGTGGACGTGGTGTTTAGCCCTTTTGAAACCGCAAAACGCGAAACCCTGACGGGGTAAGGTTGTGGACACGGGGTAATGGTCACGTGAACTAGGGCTGAGCCAGGAGGGCTAGCTGAAGTAGAGGTGCATCGGGAATTGGAGAATCATGAATCTCGTGGGCGTATGCACATCAACATCGAGAACCCCAAAACCCCGACGTAGAGGTTTGACTACGGTCCCGGGGTAGTGGTCACGTGGATCACAAGCTTAGCCTAGAGGGCTAATGCGCTAGGGGCACATTGGGGATCGGAGGATCGTGAAATCCGAATAGGCACTACGTTCAAATTGGACCATGGTCACAACCCGTGATCGCATGAGAACGGAGAAGAAAGAAAGAACCAGTTTGCGTTGGGTCACCGGGGTTATTTAAGGGCTCGAGTCCGACAGAGGACCGAAAAAAAAATTTGAAATAGGTAGTGGGTATGTTACAACTGGACCATTGGGCAGCGGTGCGCTGGGGGTCAGATCGATGGGGTGCTTGAACTGGCAGTGCAGAGGTACCCCTGTAGGTGAGGAGAAGATATCCGAGTATTCTTCCATGACCTTATCTACTTGCTTCTTCTGTGTAGAGAGGTCAGCCGCAGAGACCCTGGATGTGGTTGTGATCTTTCGCTTATCCTGAGAGAAAATCATAAAGAAGACAAACTTCCCCATCTGAGAGATGACCTTCCTTCATTGCTTAGCAGAGATCAAGGAAATAGCACTAGGTGGGACTGCCTCAGGTATCCTGTACAATTTCCTGTTCAAAGTAATAATAACACTACGAGGCCTAGACTCATATACAGCATGACGTTTCCATAAATAAGGTTGGCCCAAAATAACATCACACACTTCAAAAGGAGAAACATCATACAATACCTCATCTTTGAAGAGCTTGATTCCATATGACAGTCGACACTGTTGGCCGACGCGGAGATCGCTTCCTTGGCGGAGGCATCCAATGGTGTAGGGTTGTGGGTGTGGTGTTGTTGGCAGGGCCAGCCACTTGATGACCTCTGCTGAGATGAGGTTCTTCTGGCTACCGCTATCAACGATGAAGTGCAGAGGGGTGCCTTTTACCCACATCTGTGAATGGAAGAGGCGCTCTCCTTCTTCTGGCTCATCTGGTTCACCAGGATGGATCTTATTGGTAGCAATGGTGGCACTGGGTTTTGCGTCAATGATCTATCTTCCCCTTTCTGGTTTTGTCTCGGAGTCAAAATCTGCATCTAATTCAGAGGCTTTCACTTCAGCCACCAGCGACTGCTTTGAGCGACAATCAGCAGTGTTATCCCAAGGGATCTTATGGAAGTCGCACCACTTCCCGATATCTTACTTTGTCTTTCCGGTGTCCTTCTTCACTTGTGGCTTATACTGGTTTTTTTGATACTATCCATCTTTTCTCTGTCCTTTGTTCAGACGGTTGGGGCCGCCTTTTCCTGGCTTTTTTTGTGAGGGGTTCCCAGGCCCAAATTGTCGCGTCTTTTGATTGAGCTTCTGCTCGATTTTGACGGCATATTGGTAGGCCGCGCCCAAGGATGATATGTCTAGAAATTCCATTTCAGTCTAGATGTATCTATGCAAAGCACCACGATACTTGAGCACCATATTTCGCTCTGAATCTTTGATACCCAACTTAGTGCGCAAGGTATGGAAGATATTTGTGAAATCTGGCACTACTTGGTCTCTTTCTTGTCGCAGTGTGGTCCATTTGGTATACATGTCGTCATAACTTCCGAATGGGTAGTATTGTTCCTTAATAGCATCCCTAAAGGATTCCCAGGTGGCCATGACTAAAAATAATGAGGTTTCCTCTGTTTCCTTTTGCTCACAGAAAGTTTCCCACCAATCTTTGACATGGGGAACGACTTTGAGGAGCGCAAAAGTAATCTTTTCTCTATTAAAAAATTTATGAACAGAAAAATACCCTTCTAGTAGATTCAACCACTTGTCTACAACATCTGTTTCTATCTGACCTTCAAATATAGGAATATCAAAGTTTATTTGTACCTTGAAGGGGGCGGCACCTCCGTTCGAAGAAGATGCATCGCCTGTTGGTAGTCACCAAAGGATTTGCGTGAAACTATCCATCATCTCGTTCCTTTGTTGCATGAGGGCTTCCTCAATCAACAGTTTGAAAGGATCTCATGTCCCATCATCTTTGTTTTCTCCTGCCATGGGAGGTCGATTGGGCATGCGAGAGCTTCTATCCTCAAGAGAAACAAGCTCGAGACCCAACTCTTTGTACTCCGACCTTGTTGGGGACATGCATTAAGACGACAAGGAGAAGACCGCTCTGATACCACTGATCCAGATTTTATGAGAAGAATGAAATGAATACAGATTATTAATAGGTTCTTAACAAAAAATAACAGAGATACAGTAAAACTGGTTTTCTATTCAATCACCGAATAAGCTGAAACTGTAAAATGCAACGGAAACAAGCTTGCTGGAATGGTGGCGGCTTATCTCTGAGAAGAGATGTGACGACAGTGTGCATTCGCAAGAAGAAAGTTACAATGAGGCTCTAAAGTAATTTTTACAATAATAAAGAATTCCAAAATCCCTAGACATCCAAAAACCTAACCCTAGGAGATGAAACGCCAAAAGTCATGTGGGCCTCGTTTGGGTAAGCTAGTACATCAACTTCACGGGGTCGTAACTTTTGCATACGATCTCCGTTTTAGGTGTGTGATAGCCCGTTGGAAAGGTATCACCGAGGAGATTCATTTTGGGGGCTCAATCATTCCTTTGGATATCATTAAGGAGATCGATACTGAAAAAATTTCATGTAGGCCCTCAACATGGCCCCAGAAGTAAAAACTGCTTAAAATAGTAAATTGCCAAAAATGTCAGAAAACTGTTTTGAGCCAGTTGGAAAAGGTCGGTGGACACCGATATCCTTCTAGATCAAACTTACAGTCATCATCACACATCTAGGGGAGCGTGAGCTAACACTGTCCTCCCATGAGTCTAGGTTTCAAAGAATACATGGTGGGAAATGTCTCCACCCCTCCTAACAAGACTAGGGGCCACACCATACAATGGAATATACAGTGGCACTATGTTGTTGGGAATTTTTTCATCATTTATTCAATTTTGGGCAGTCTCACCACCTGAAATCCTGCATTGGTCCACATATCATAGCAATGCATTCAAACCAATATAATTCATATACAAAGATTCATACCATATTGTTTCTCAATTGATGGTCATGATATCCACTTTCATTACCATTATCCCATGGCTATTTCATTAGCCCAATGACCTACATATTAGTCTATAACACAAACTCATACATATCTATGCATTATCATCATGTAATTTCATACAACCATAATCTCAATTCGGTATCCATGTACCAACAACTTTAATATCAAAGTTTTCAAGTTAGAAATTTATCTCATAATATCCCCATAATTCAATTAACGTTACCAGTTCATAAAATATTCATTTACATAATAGATTGCATCATATACATCATCATTCAAATAACATTTAAAAATTCATAGAATTTACATTCACATAGTGGGTCGCATCATATCCATTATCATTCAAAAAAAAATTAAACATTTGTAGAATTTACATTCACAATGTAGGTCGCATCATATCCATCATCATTCAAATAACATTTAAACATTCATAAAGGTTCATATGTCTTAAAATTTCAAGTGTATCATTAATAGTTTCACGGTGAATAGAAAATAAATGTGATTAGGCCTCAGGTAATCCTAGCTACCTAAGTCAAAAGTTGGTGTTACATACACCCAACCTTCGAGAAACATATTCTCGAGGTGGTAAAAAAAGTGAGGGATAATCTCATCGTAATGTCTCGACATCCTCCCAAGTAGAAGATCCTGGACTAAACTTGTCCCACTGGACCTTAACTTCGTCTACCATATGGTTCCTGAGCTATTGGACTCTATGGTCCAATATGCGTAATGGTTCTATCGTGAGGGTTCCCATTTCCGATACATGCAATTCCTTCCAATTTAGTTCATATGATTCATCAGCAACATAATGACGTAGAACAGATACATGAAACACATTATGAGTTTTATACAAGTTGGGTGGTAGTACGAAATGATAGGAATCTGGTTCAATTTTCTCTTAGATTTTGAATGGTCCTATAAATCGAGGTGACAACTTTGTCTCCTTCTTGAACCGAATGGTACTTTTATTAGGACTGATACGAATGAAAACCTGATCTCCCACTTTATAACTTCAGTCAGTCCTATGTGTATCTGCAAAATGTTTTTGTCTATCATGTGCTTCCTTTAGTCTCTACCTAATCTAAATCACCTGTTCCTCCATCTCTTGAATCAATTCTGGCCCAAATGTCATGCGTTCTTCTAATCTTTCCCAACTCAACGGTGTTCTGCATGGCCTTCCATACATAGCTTCATAGGGTGGCATTCTGATGGAGCTATGAAAACTGTTATTGTAGGCAAACTCTACCAAAGGTAGGTACTTCTCCCAATGGTTTTGATTATCCATGACATACATCCTAAGAATGTCTTCCATAACCTGATTTTCTCTCTCAGTTTGCCCGTCTGTTTCAGAATGATAAGTTGTTCTTAAGTTCAATTGAGTCCCCAACGCTGAATGCAAACTTGTCAAAAACCTAGAAGTGAATCTAGAGTCCCTATATGAAATGATCTTCTTGGGTATCCCATGCAAATAGATGACCTCACTTACAAACATGTGTGCCACATCAGTGACATCGTAAGTGTCTCTAACCGGAATAAAATGAACACTCTTGGTCAACCTATCAACTATCACAAGGATGGCATTGTGTCTATGAGATGTGAGCGACAACCCCACAACAAAATCCATAGAAATGACTTCCCGTTTGGACATAGGAACATCATGTGGTTGTAGGAGACCTGTCAGGTGATGGTGGTCGGATTTCATTTGTTGACACTCTAGGCACTTGGCGAAGAAATGGAATACATAGTGCTTCATGCCTACCCAAAAGAAGATCTTTCTCATGTCTGCATACATTTTCTTCACACCCAGATGTGCACAATAAAGTTCTCTATGGGCTTCCTTCAGTATTATTCTTCGAATATCCCCACCTTCGGGGATGTACATCCTTCCTTGATATCTTAATAGCTTGTCTGATTCCAGGCTATATCCTTCATACTTTGGATCTGATTTCCTCTCACTCTGAAGGTTTTAAGTAACCTTTAAATACCAACTATCTCCAAGGATTTGCATCAACACACGTTCCCTGAGACTGACTTTTAAGGGTACCAAGGAGAAGACACGTGGTCTCCTACTCAAGGCATCCGCGACGACATTTTATTTTCCCTTGATGTATGAAATACCAAATTCATACTCACTCATAAACTCACTCCATCGCCTTTGCCTGGCATTCAGATTCCTTTGAGTGAAGAGATGTTTTAAAATTTCATGGTCTGTTTTGAGCTCAAAGTTTCGCCCCACTAGATAGTGCCTCCAAAGTTTCAGATCTAGCATTACAGCTGGCAACTCTAAATCATGAGTAGCATAAATATCCTCGTGTTTCTTCAACTTCCTTGACGCATAAGCTATCACTCCTCCATCCTGCATTAGCACGGCCTCCAACTCTTTCTTTGAGGCATCCATGCAAACTGTGAAGTCCTTTTCCATATCAGGCCCTCGTACAATTGGTACACTAGTTAGTAACCTCTTAAGCTCGATGAATGCACTATCACATTCTTCTGTCCATTCATACCTCACCCCCTTGTGCTGCAAAGTGGTGATGGGTTTCGCTATTTTAGAGAACCCTTCCACAAATCTCTATAATAACCTACTAGCCCCATGAAGCTTCTTACCTCATGAGCATTTTTTGACACTGGCCATTCCATAATGGCCTTTACCTTTTCTAGGTCCACAGATATTCCTTCACCGGAAATGATATGACCTAAATAGTGGATTTATTTCTACAAGAAGGAACACTTCGACAACTTCCCATACAATTTGTTCTCTCTAAGGTAGGACAAGACCACTCACAAGTGTTCTTCATGTTCTCTTTTGTTTTTGAAATAGATGAGGATATCATCTAAAAAGACTTGTACAAAGTGGTCTACGTACTACCACAATACACCGTTCATGAGGCTCATGAATATTGTTGGCACATTGGTCAATCCGAAAGGTACTACAAAGAACTTGTAATGCCCAAACTAAGTTCGAAAAGTAGTTTTAGGAATATCACCTTCCTTAATCCTTAACTGGTGATACCCTGATCGCAAATCAATTTTTGAGAATACCGTTGCTCCTTTCATCTGATCGAAGAGATCATCTATTTGTGGCATTGGGTACCTATTTTTCACTGTAGCACGGTTCAATTCCCTGTAATCTATGCACAGTAGTAAGGAACCATCCTTCTTCTTCACAAAGATTACTGGTGCACCCCAAGGTGAGACATTGGGCCTTATTAGGCCTAAGTCGAGTAGCTCTTTCAACTGCATCTACAACTCACAAAGTTCTGCCGCTGTCATCCTATACAGAGTCTTGGAAATTGGTTTTGCACCAGGTTTTAGCTCAATAGTAAAATCAAGCTCCCTTTCAAGAGGTAACCTCGACAACTCATTCGGAAAAACATTCTTAAACTCTGAAAATACTGGGTACTCATCCAAGGAGGGTCCTTTCCTTTCATTCACTGATTCCACTACATATAGTCGACACCCTTGCCTCATGCACCTCTTAACCTTCATAGTTGAGATAAAGAGTAGCGACACCTTTCTTCGTACACTGTGGATCTCCACTAGCCTTCCTTCATCATCAACACAAAGCACCCTTTTTTTGAAACAATCTACCATAGATCGATGGGATTCTAACCAATCCATTCCAATGATTAGGTCATACGTCCCGAGAGTAGTGACATATACCTTCAACCTGGTAGTACACACTCCCAGGTCTACTAGACAATTATCAATGCTAGGTCCTACTGCTTGTTTTTCCCCCGAAGCCATCTCGACTTGTTTAAAGTCATCGTGCTTGTAGGCTTCCAACCCACTCTTTTCTAATGTAGATGGTGAAATGAAACTATCTGTAGCACCAGAATCAAACAAAATTTTAACATTGATATGATTTAGCATACCTAACGACTCCACCACCATGGATTGATGTTCTTCCTAGCGATTATTAATTTCTACATAAATCTAGTGGCTGCCACTTGCTCTTCCCATTAGGGCCTTTCCTTCTCTATGCACAAATACTTCTTGCAACTCTGGGCAGTCACGCTAGTAATGGGGTCCTCCACATCCCCAACATGTAACATGATATTGAACCTACGCACTACTCTGTGACAGTCTCTAAAATGAGTTCCTTCCCCTGGAACCCCTGCCCCTACTAGTTGCTCCCTGAGAAGGTCATGAACCTGCTTGCATTGTTGGTGATGAACGGGATGTTGCACTCACTGCCATTGAAATACCTATGGAAACTCTCCTTGGTGTGACTGTATTACCATAAGGAGGTGGCCTAGATATCCCTCCCCTAGAGAAGGTCCCAGGGGCCTTCCCCACAAATCCAGGATGATGTGGAAAGGTCGATCTCATAACTCCATTTAAGTTCATGTATTCCTTAGCATAACGTGCATATTCAACTGCTTCCGCTACTGAAGACAATTTCCACATCCGTACCATGGCCCTTATCTTAGGGTTTAACACATAGACAAAGCGTTATGCCTGTCATTGATCATTATCCATGTACGAAACATATTTTACCAATTCCATGAACATGATCTCGTACTCTTCCACGGTCTTGTTTCCCTGTACTAGAGCATGAAATGCTCCCACCTTTTGTTCCTCATAGTAAGCTGGTAGATATTTTTTTCGGAACCTTTCCTCAAAAATTTCCCAAGAGATGGTGTATAGGGTAAGGTGCAACTGCCTCTCCAGGTTACCCCACCAATTCAAGGCACTATCCCTTAACTGAAAGAATGATATTTTCGCCTTTGATGTGGAACCATAGTCTATTAAGGCGAAACATCGTGTCATTCCCTCCATCCATGCCTCTGCACATTCACTGGCACGACCCCCGACAAACTATGGAAGTTTGATCTTTTGCATCTCTCTAGTGATGTCCTCGGGTGGAGGCCCTCCCCCTGAATCCCTCGATGCTTCAGGATTACCCATTCCAGATGGTGGGGGATCCACTTCGATCCCTGCTTGTTGAAGCCCCTTTAAAGTCTCATTTATGGCCTCCAAAGAGCGCAGAATGAGAGATCATTTAGGTGATGGTGGTCCCTGCAACGATGCCCCTCTGCCTCGATTTCCTCAAGTCCTAACCATCCTATATAATTTAATTTGCATCAACCAAAATTTTGTCAGGGAGAGACTTAGGCAATTCACATTTACACAACTTAAACTTGAAAACATAGGGTTAGGCGTAAGTTTTCTTTTTACTTGTCTGTAAACAAGCATTACTCTCTTTAGGGGAAGTGGATAGGTCAGGGTTAAAGCATCTAAGATCGATGTCTTCGCCTAATAAAACTACTGACTCCCTCGCCTAGTAGCTACGCTAGCACTGTACCACACTT
>JZKD02S1802772.1:297922-316754 GCA_000966675.3 Picea glauca | reverse complement strand
ACAGGTTGCAATGCAGTCAGATAAGCGTCTTCACAAATTAAGGGAGCGACCTCCTCTAGGCAGAACACGTTGGCCTCCTTCGCAACCTCTCATTCTATCATATTCCTGGGCACTCTTGTTAGGGAGCTAAGCCCAGTCCATCTCTGATACCAATTGAAGAAATTAAACACAATAAATTAGAGACAAGAATAGCAACATGGCAGAAAAGGCATAATAGCCAACACACAATTATTCACTCCAATGTTACATATTTATAGTACAATGGGTGATGCCACCTCATAGAGAGATTTGCTCTAGATCCTAAAATCATGCATGATGACTAGGCTAGGCAATCTTAACTAACTCATTAGTCATCACTTGAGGATATATTACTAATATCCTAAATGAATAATGCAAATATAGGTGACAATTTAGACTTAGTGATTGGTAAAGGTAAGCCATAGGCTAACACTCCGACCTCGTTGGGGACATGCATTAAGACGACGAGGAGAAGACCGCTTTGATACCACTGATCCAGATTTTATGAGAAAAAAAAAATGAATACAGATTATTACCAGATGCTTAACACAAAATAACAAAGATACAGTAAAATTGGTTTTCTATTCAATAAGGAAATAAGCTGAAACTGTAAAATGAAGCGGAAAACAAGCTTGTTGGAATGGTGGTAGCTTATCTCTGAGAAGAGATGTGACGACTTCTCTCATTCATAAGAAGATGATTACAATGAGGCTCTCAAGGCCTTTTTACAATAAAAAGGAGTTTCAAAAACTCTAAACATCCAAAAACCTAACCCTAGGAGATGAAGCGCCAAAAGTCATGTGGGCCCCATTTGGGTAAGTTAGTGTACATCAACTTCTTGGGGTCGTAACTTTTTCATACGATCTTTGTTTTAGGCGTATTATAACCCATTTGAAATATCTGTCCGAGGACTACAACAATTGCGTGATGAAATTTGGTGATCGCAACATACCCCAAAAAATGTCGTTTAGGGCCTCAAAACGGCTCGGGAAGTTCAGGACCCAAAAAATTGCTAAAATAGTAAATTATCAAAATTGCTAGAAAGTTATTTTGAGCCAGCTGTAAAATGTGGGTGGCCACTGATATCCACCTGGATCACATATTGATACAAGGTATCATTTTATCAGAGAATTAGTGAATAACAAATAGATCTATTTAGAATTATGCAGGTCAAAAGAACAAGTCACATATATTTTTACAAAATATTAAGAGATGCATTTTAGCATCTGTGCAGTAGTCTATGACTCTACACAGTAACAAATGATTGACAATTCAAGAAAATTCAAATTTTTGATGTAAATTTGTAATATCCTCAAATTATTAGAAAATAAATTCCAAACTGAAATTAGAATTAAATTTCCATTTATGGAAATTCGGATTAGGAAATAAATTTCCATTTATGGAAAATTTGAATTTAGAATTTTGGATTATGTAATTATTATTTTGCGATTGTTGGGAAAAGGTTTGACTTGCCCAACTTTCCACTTTTTATGGAAACACATGTGAGATAAAAAAATTAATAAATTAAAAGCTGGAAGACAAATGGAACAACCAGGTTAAAAATAGTTGACCATGACTCCATGAGTGGGGAACAGGTTTGAGTTAACTCAGAGCTGATTTTTACAAGTGGAAGAAGTTGAGTTTTATCAGTAGCATCCCCTAAAAATCATGGATTTGTAAAGCTATGAATTTCCCCAAGCAAGAAAAGGAATGGAAAGTCCTAGGCACAAGATAAATACAACATATGTGGGAGGCAAGACACAACTTAATATGTTGGGATTGAGAATTTTTTTGTTGTTAGGAGCACATGTGGTGTGAGGCAAAGCATTTTTTGAACTGTTGAAGGTGACAGTAGCTAAGGACTATGACTCAGTTTTCCCTTATGGAGTCATGGTCAGGTTAGGGGGTGATCAGGACAAGTGATCATGGTTGTTCTACTTGTACAGTTGGGGGGAATGTGGTTGTTCCATTTTTTTCCCAGCATCATTCTTTAGATATGTATCTCAGCTATGTATTCAAATTGTTGATTTTATATTGTTGATGTTATACAATTGATGCTATGTTTTATATTCTTATACTTATAAATCTGAATTGATTAAGTGGACTGCGTAGTTGTGTTAGATTTGTGTCTTACCATTGTGTAAAAGTAATTGTAGCAATGTTAATCCAGATTTAGGAGCATAATGAACTGATTATAGACTGAATACCATAAACACATAGACAGGAAGAATAACACAACTATTCAATGAATAATATCTTCTATTAAATAATGAAATAGGCTGAAACTGTAAAACTGCAGAACTGAAACTTGCTTGAATGGTGGTAGCTATCTCTGAGAAGAGATGTGGCTGCTACGCACATCTGATGTGCCCCTTTTGAAGAAGCTCTCGGATTTGACACGTCATTTCGTCATTCTCCATTAGCTATTGTCGATAGACTATCCATTAGGTAGAGGTGCATCAGGGGTCAGATCAATTGGATTCTTGAATTGGTAGTGTTTTGATACCCCTGTAGGTGAGACGAAGATATTTTTGTATTCTTCCATGATCCCGTCCACTTGGTTGTGCTGCAAAGAGAGGTGATTTTTATAGGCCATGAATGTGGCGACGACCTTCTTCTTACTGTGAGAATGAATCACAAAGAAGATGAACTCCCGATCTATGAAATGAACTTACTGCATTGCTTAGTAGATATTAAATAAATAGCAGGAGGGGGTGCCACCTCTGGAATCCTGTACAATTGTCTACCCAAAGTAATAATAACATTGCAGGGTCTAGACTCATACACAACATGACACTTCCACAAATATGGTTGTCCTAAATGAACATAAAAAAATTCAAGGGGAGAAATATCACACAATACCTCATCTTTGAAAGGCTTGATGATGTAGGATAGACGACATTGTTCATTGACACGGAGATATCTTCCTTGATGAAGCCAGCCGATGGTGTAGGGATGGGTGTGCAGTGTCATTAGAAGGTTCAACTTCTTGATGACCTTTTCCAAAATTAGGTTCTTCTGACTACCGCTTTTGACAATGAAGTGAATCAGAGCCCCCTTGACCCACATCTATGAATGAAAGAGGCATTCCCCTTTGTCTAGTTCTTCTGGTTCTTTTGGCCAGAATTTGGTGGTAGCGACCGTGGAATTGGGTTCAACATCAATAATCCACTTCCCTCCTTTAGGATTTGACTCAGAATCAGAATTAGCCTATGAATCGAAAGCCTTTAGCTCGGCCATGATGGAATGCTTGGAGTGACAGTCGTTGGTGTTGTGCCAAGGATTTTTATGGTACTCGCACCATTTTCCCGGGTCCTTCTTCGTATTCTCATTTCCCTTCTTGTGTTGCAGCTTGGATGGATTGTCCTAAGGGAATCCATTGCAAATTGGTCCCTGTTGTGTGCGTTTGGGTTGCATTTTCCCTGCTTCGGCTGTGAGGGGTTTGCAGATCCAAACTCTCGTTGTTTCTGCTTAAATTTCTGCTCGATATTGACAACGTATATATAAGCTATGCCCAATGAGGTGATGTCCAAGAACCTAATTTTTTTTTAATGTATCTATGCAAATAGTCATGATATTTGAGCACCAGATGATGCTTAGAGTCTTTGATACACAATTTGGTGCGGAGGGTATGGAAAATATTGGTGAAATCTGGTACTGTCTGGTCCCTTTCTTGACGTAGGGTGTTCCATCTGATGTACTGGTCCTCGTAGCTTCCAACAGGGTAGTATTGTTCTTTAATGGCATCCCGGAAGGAATCCCATGTAGGGGCCACCACAAAAATTGCAGACTCCTCCACGACCCTTTTCTCAGAGTAGGTATTCCACCAATATTTAACATGGGGAACGACCTTGAGGAGTGCAAAAGTGATATTTTCCCGATCGGAAAAATTGTGGACCGAAAAATATCCTTCGAGTAGATTTAACCATTTATCTACAACATCTGCATCTATCAGTCCTTCAAATAATGGAATATCAAAATTTACCTATACCTTGAAGGGGGTTCCATTGCCTCTTGATGAAGATTCTTCTCCCGTGGGAAACTGTCAAAGGATCTATGTGAAGTTGTCCATCATTTTGTTCCTTTGTCACATGAGGGATTACTCGAGAAAATTTTTAATAGGATCTCCTGCTCCATCATATTTCTTTTTGTCTCCCATGGGTTGTTGTCAGGTTCAGTATGGTTGATCTGGTAATAGCTCTATTGGTTTGATTCCCAACTAACTGTACCGAAACCTTGTCGGGGATATTCACGAAGAAAAATAAATGAAGAGAATATTGCTCTTCTACCACTAATCCATATTTAGGAGCGGAATGAACTGATTATAGACTGAATACCATAAACACAGAGATAGGAAGAATAACACAACTATTCAGTGAACAATATCTTCTATTAAATAATGAAATAGGTTGAAATTGTAAAATTGCAAAACTAGAACTTGCTCGAATGGTGGTATCTATCTCTGAGAAGAGATGTGGTTGCTACGTGCATTCGTCTGAGAAGAATGGATTACAATGAGGCTCCATAGGCCCTTTTCATATTACTCATGAATGCCAAAACCATAGAAATCCAAAAACCTAACCCTAGAAGGTGAAATGCCAAAAGTCATGTGGGCCCTATGAGTAAGTTGGTGTAATTTGGTACCTCAACTTCTTAGGGTCATAACTTCTGCATATGACCTCTGTTTTAGGCACGTGATAGCCCATTGAAAAGGTCTTTAAGAGAAATCCACATTTCACCATCAAAATCTAACCCCGTCTTCAGTTTGACTGTGGCGAGTCAAAAAAACAATGTTTAGGCCCTCAAAACATCCCTGAAAGTACAACAAGATGTGATAATATGAAAACATACAAAATAGGCCAGTTGGATTAGGCGAGAGGCAACCCGTATCCACCTGGAGAATGTGTGAGGCTTCAGAAATCCTCAGAAGTGTAGAAATCACAATTATAAAATAGTACAAAAAGACGTGCTGAACAAAAATGGACACGGGGAGCCAGTGGGAATAGGCAGATGGCCACCAATATCCATCTTGATCAAATGTTTATCTGAAGTATTATAGTCTAATATATATATATATATATATATATATATATATATATATAATTGTATATATGTGTGTATTGGCCATGATAACTTATTTTTGTGATTGTTGTTCATTTACCATACCAAATCAAAATACTTCATAATGAAAAGTATAGATAGACTATATTGAAATTGCTACTAATATGCAGAGTATAGGTGGAAAATAATAAAAGTCACAAATACATTCTATTTATCTATTATCATAGAAAAGGTATCGAATACAGTAGATCATAGAATGTTTGACAACAATAACACTTATTACAGTCAATAGGTTGCTGACCAAAATTATTACAACTTGGGTTTTCCATCGACCCAAGAACCCAATAATAGTCTAAACAGAGTTTTTTAAAAGTCCACATAAAACTGTCTCTGACGAAATTGAGTGTGTGCATGGACCGGTGGAAGGAGAGTGGAACTCGAATACCTTTTGTGGACATGTCGCTTCTTTCACCAAGTGCACTGTCTTTTATCCCAACCTGCGAGGAAGCCAGACGATAGTATTAGTAACTTACTAATGTTCAAACCATTTAAATAATGAAGTAGATAATTGACTCAAAGTTTAACTTATCTTAGCTTCCGATTGAATATTAGACTGTTTTCATTCGCCTTGCGAAGTAATTGATCCATGAATCAAGAGGGGAGTGGGTGTGTAATCCATCTGATGGGTTCCCTAGAAAGAACAAAGGGACTCATCATCAATTTATATAAATTCGAATTTCACTTGCGAAAGTAAGAGAAGTAAGCAAACATTTAATCCAGTTATGTGGTTTTGTAACCCCTATACATGTCTATAGAATATGAAATACAGAGAACAATTATAAAGAGGAAGTGAAAAATCAAATCAAAGGGAAGTTGCTTGTAAAGATTAATGCAATATACATATAGCGACCAAAAGATAAAATGATACCAGTATCATTGAAAAATTCCTTTTACAGAGTAATCATCAAAAAAATTACTTAGAGGTAATTACCAAAATCTTTACAGGGGACCAATTAACAAAAGTAATTTTATTAAGATGAAACTGAGAACGAAACGTAGAGTTGAAAAGTATAAACATAGATTACCTTTAGTTCCCATAATTATAGTAAGCAATTACAGAGACGCAAGGGATGCGATCTGGGTATCTTTAATTACGGTAATCACCTAATTGACTTGTTTAAAATTTATTAACGCAATAACAGGTCCAAGCCCCACGAAAACCTTTTCCTCGCACAATCAACAAGAGATGTTGCAAATAAATTTGGGATGTAAAGAAATTTAAAAGAAAAATGAGAAAACCTTGTAATACAGTACACCCGAATCTAGGTTTCATTTTCATGAAAAACTCCTATGCAAGAAATCCCTAAAATTAAACTTGATGGAGATGTAATTATAAGGGACGAAATAACAATTGAAGGTCATGGCCAAGCTAGTTGTATGATTTAATAGAGATAGTTCATCAATAAATACAAACGAAATTCAAGAAACGAAGTATCTGGAAAAGACATTGTAGAGACATAAATAATCCTGGACAAAGCACGATGCTTCATAGAAAGAGTATTCTAATATTAGTGAAATGCATATGGATAAATGTGATTAAAACAAATAAGGTTATTAACCAGCTATGCAATTAGTTTGAATGAGAATGTAACCATACAAAGACTAAATAGCTAAGTCTGTAACAAGTTTAATAAGTGCAATAAAATTCACAAATTTTGGTTAAGTATTGGATTAGCAAGAACAACACTATAACCTTTTGGCAATGACCTTCATCTAGGGCATGGACATACTATGTCTCTAGAATGATGTTTAGGTTGCACAAAACTTGATGGAAAATGGTCATGGGGTGCACAACACTATTCAAACCTAAAACAAAAACATTTGAAAGAAAATTAAATGCAAGGGTTTAGCTTATGGGAATGTCTTACCATGTTTTCCGACCACGGTTTTGACTCGGGAGAAAATCAGAAGGGTATGGGGTTGGGAACTTGTAGTCAAAAGAGAAGAAATGTCATAACTCTATCTCTTGAACCAAACCATTTGATAAAACTTAAAGTATTAAACATAGAAGACAAGTGCAACCTTTGTAATGGTGGAATTTGGAACGAAAAGTAAATAGAGGGGCAAACACTATGGGGTTCATCCCTCAAACCCAAAAATAAAAACACAAGAAAGGTGACAAAATCCACCAGAGAATGCATTTGCACCAGAGAATGCATTTGCACTAGAGAATGCACATTACACTAGAAATTAAATTTACAATGAGGACACAATACATCAGATAATTGTTTGCTCAAAAAAATGCATGACATTAGAGAAACCTTTTACAAAATTTACAGAGGATGTTATTTACATTATCATTCTTTTGGTGAACCCTACAAGTGCACCTTGCCTCCTTTCCTCACCAGGGCCGAACCCCATCAAAATCGAAGGTCATGAACAGTAATAGTGAAGAAGAAAAATGTAATAATACCTTAGGGTCGACTACGAGGGGCGTAATGGCACCTCGATCCTCTCGTTCATGGGAAGGAGCGAATGGTACACTCTCCACACTACTACCATGTGTCTCGACTGAAGTGGGATGATTTTTATGTAGATTTAGGATGCAAGGTATTGGGTAGGTCATGATCTAGGTGGATATTGGTGGACACCTACCTTTTCTAGTTGGCTCAAAACAATTTTCTGGCAATTTTGGTAATTTACTATGTTTAGCAGTTTTTAACTTCCAGGGCCATTTTGAGGCCCTAAACAACATTTTTGGGAAAATGAGGAGAAATATGGAATTTCCTTATATATTTCCCTCGAAATGAATCTCCTTGACGATACCTTTCCAATGGGCTATCATGCGCCTAAAACAAAGATCGTATGCAAACGTTATGACCCCGATAAGTTGATGTACCAACTTATCTAAATGGGGCCTATTATCACCAATACTTGTCACAGGAAAAAGGGTATCCAGTTCCGCAGCCTACATAAGAAGTGTCCAAGTGAAGCATGTAGAAAAGTTCATTTCGGGCTTAAAATACTAGTAGGCGGGAAAAGATCAATTTTCAACGACGAGGATCCATCGATGGAGCAGATCGATGCTCATCAGGTAGTCGGGCCGTGAAGTTGATTAGCACCTATCGCGTAGAGTTGGTGATGTGGGGTATTTGGGGAAGAAATCTTGGCCGTCAATTTTAGAGCAGATCTTACCGTTGATCTGAATAAACCGTTTCATGATTTTGGGCATCGCAGTGTTGGGAGTCAAGGGGAGTGAAAACTTTCGAAACACGAAGACCTGAGATTTCGCATCGGATAAGCACACGGTCACAACCCTAGGGTCGTATGGAAAGTGGGGCCAAAGAAGGTGAGGGATGCATGGCCAAGGTTGTTCAACGGGATGATCGTTGTCGTCGGTTTCTAGAAAAATCCGACCGTTGATATGGAGGAGCCATTTCACAAGATTAGGCATCGGGACTTTTGAAAACAAGGGGAGTGATAAATCCTAATATGAAAAGCCTCAAAATTTTATACAGGATAGACACAGGGTCATGGCCCAGGTCACATGGGACAACATAAAGAGCTGCGTAAAAGGCCAAAACATCGGTGTTAGCTGCAGAAAGAGGCTGCCATATTTTCATGTGCCAAGACGACTCGACCTCATTCTGATCCCAATGAAGTAGTTAATGGAGGTAGGTGTTGGTAGCTGAAACCTCAGCTTAGCCCATGAATGGAAAGCCAGAAAGGATTGGCCATGGAGGCAAAATGTAAGCTCAGAGTTCCCCTATGGATGTATTTTCCTATGAGCCCATACTGATTTAAGGTCATGTCCGATAGAGGAATTCCTACACAGTCTGACTGAGAAGAAGCCATGCCCTGAAGGTTCAAGCATGCCTCTGTTGGGCGAATTTTTGAGTATATTTATGAAGTTCTGTTATTTTTGTAAGGGGTTGATGGCTAAGTTGGGCTCCCGATTGTAACGTTTTAATGAACATTATGGTTCTTTGGTTATGTATATGCATTTGAGACTTCTTGTCTAATGAAAGTCAGTTTCCTTTTTCATCTCTTTGTAACAACTATGTTAAAACACTCATAATTGGAGGATCCAGTCGAGGGTAATTATGTTGTTGTGATGTAGGTTTTATCACTGCAATATTCTCGCTAGTGTTAATTAGTTTCATGTGTTATCTTTTCCCTCTTACACTAAGTAGCCTAGAATTGGAGGATCTAGTCGAGTTGTTACAGTAGCATGGTGATGAAGGTTTGATCATCATGTTTTTATAATCGTGTTGTTTAGGCATATCTTAGTGTCTGAAACTTTGGGTCCAAGAGGATCTTGTTCTTGAAGCTTTTCTTACCTAGGCTGCTCGAAGACCGAATGTCCACAGTAGACTCTTACATTTTCTCACCAAGTCTTCCCTCTACTCATTTTAAATTCAACTCCCTGACTAGATTTAGATCAAGACCTCACTTTCTCATGCATTTCCTGGTCCGGTTTTCTGAGTTAAAGTGATATTCTCTTGAGCCTGCGCACATTAGACCTTCTCTAAATTATTCACAGTGACATAAAACTGATGGGAATCGGGCTTACCTCCGTTGCAATCCATAGGTGACCTCTGGTGAAAATGAGGAGAAATATGGAAGTTCTTCAATATTTCCCCCAAAATGAATCTCCTTGACGATACCTTTCCAACGGGCTATCATGCGCCTAAAATGAAGATCATATGCAAAAGTTACGACCTCGGGAAGTTGATGTACTAACTTACCGAAACGGGCCCCACATGACTTTTGACACTTCATCTCCTAGGGTTAGGTTTTTGGATGTCTAGGGTTTTTGGCATTCCTGTTTATTGTAAAAAGGTCTTCAGAGCCTCATTGTAATCATCTTCTTGTGAATGTGAGTAGCCATTACATCTCTTCTTAGAGATAAGCTGCCACCATTCTAGCAAGTCTTTCACTCTGTATTTTTACAATCTTTGTGCATTTATTTCATTAATAGAAATCGTGTATTACTGTATATCAGCGACTCTTGTTATATTTTCAATATATCCTCGTTATATTGTTTCCTCTCTTGCAATATCTCTAGATATTTTTTTGTTATATCTCCTCTCTCATTTCATGCCAAAAATAATCCGGATCAAGTCATGTCACCATTAATGTACTATCATAACTTAAATTCCTATAGGTTATAATGGCCTAGGTTTAGGTATGTTTTAGCATCCACCCCTCACGATTTTCAAACCTCTTTATTGTTGTGTTAAACCCTAGTTCGGGTGGACATAGGTTTTAGTATTTGCGTAGCGTTGGTTAGTCGTGTAACAATAGTTGCATCACATGAATTGGATTATAATATAGTTTTGTTGGGAGATAAAGTAAACATATGTGTAGGGGTTTTTTCCTTGTGCTAACAGTTGCATCGCATGCATTATGGGATAGATTTAATATATGCGTAGGGTGTTAACCTTCTTGTTAAAAATTTCATGGCATATATTATGTTATAGTATTTACTATTGGGATACATAGGTATATTTGTAACCATGGCTCACATACTATGAACATTAACATTCATGTCTTCTAACTTATAGTGATGCAAATAATGGCATTGTTTAATACTTGAGAATCTTGACAGAGCTTATAATAATTAGGTATATTGAGCCAATACACCAAAATACTATAGATTAGTGTAGTAAATTACAACAATAAATTATATGTTGGTTTAACTATCCTTCATATTTTTATATGCACGTAAGCATGGAATACTATTTATAGAGGAATTATCTTCATGTGTCATGACTAGAATTTTTTGTTAATAGACTTTAGTTTCCTAATTATTTTTTATCTATTTATTTATAGGAATTTGGGGTACATTACATATGGTATCAGGGATGTAGGTTACAATGCTTGGACCTCAGGGAAACACCAGAATTGTATTTTTGTTTTTGAAGGAAGAATCTAACAAAGATATTTATGGTTTCAGACAGAAAACATGTCTATTGTGAAAATGTCAGCACAAAATGAAGAAGGAAATAGACCTGAGGGGAATTAAAATCAAGAACTTCCTAGAAACCCAGAACATCACAGTGACGGAAATTCAGCTACTCAAGTATTGGGAACAATGAGGAACATTATTATAGAATTACAACTATTTAAAGATGATAATGAAAAATTGAAGAAAGATCAAGAAGATCAATGGGAAATAAATGAAATTTTGTTACGCAGTATAGTAACAAATAAGAGTCCAAAATATAATGAGAGGGAAGAAGAGGTCAGCAAAAATTCCTCAAGGAATTCTAGTCGAGAGACAAAAAAAGAAGACAATTATTCTGAGGAGACACACATTACCAAAAACAAGGCATATACAGGAAGGAAAAGAAAATAAGTGGACCACCTAGATGGTGAGTTCAAAAATATAATACCCTCCACCTTCTATGGATAATTAAAGATTGGTGAGGAAGTTGAAGCATTCCTGTTAGACATTAAGAAATACTTTCAGATTTATAATTACTCTAGTAACATGAAGGTTAGAATGGTCATTTATAACTTAAAGGGAAAAGCTAGTATCTGGTGGAAAGACCTGAAGCTAGTGAAAGGATTGAAGGAAAAATGAATGGAATGGTCATAATTCAAAAAGTGTTTCAAGAAGAAGTACTTATTAGAAAGATATTACGAAGGAAATAATAAGGAATTCTATGAACTGTGACTAGGGAAAATGGCTATGGATGATTTTATTAACAAATTCCTAGATTTGTTGAGGTTTGTGCCTTATATCAAAGAAGATAAGGTAAAAATACAACAAAATTTTTTTTTGTCTACCACAATCATACAAAGACAGAATTGAATTTGATAATCCTAAGTCTTTAAATGAAGTGTTTTAGAAGGCTCGAATGTTCTATGAACATTACAAACAAAGATATGAAATTCTCAAGGAATGGAAAGATAAGAAACAAGACAAAATGAATCAATGTAAGAAAGGTTTCCAACCAGCCCCTTTCCATAACATGGAAAAGGGATTTCAAAGGAAGGACTAGCACTCTAATACACATAATACTCAAGGGGGAAATAAACCAGTTAATCTGGGATTTAAGAAGGTAGGGGACAACCCCATAGAACCATTGTAATATTGGGAGTGTGGAGAACCCCACCTACGGAGAAATTTTCCATGCTTAAACCCATCAACAAGGACTTCAGTCCACAATCTTCAAGAAGCTTCAACAGTTGGAGACATTGGAGGAAGCATGCATAAGATCAATGCAGCTCTAGATGGAAGACATGAAGATCATCAATCCACTATTGTGGAAGTTGAAGGTAAAATTCATTTCAACAATGTTTCTATACTAATTGACCTAAGAGCTAGACTGAGTTATATTACTCCAACTTTAGTAGAATTGAACAAATTAAAGAAGTTAAAACATGCTAAATATTAGTTAGTACAACTAGAAATGGGGACCAAAAGAAAAGTAACAAAATTTATTTCTGATTGTGAACTCAGTATAAATGGTAAGAGTACAAAGTTAAATATGAATGTGTTACCTCTAGGGTCTTATGATATAATTATCGGGATGGACTAGTTAGAAAAAAATTAAGTGATATTAAATTCTTATGAAAAATCATTTGTTTACAAGGATGAAAATAATATAGCCAGAACAGTACAAGGAATAAAAAAACCAGTTTCTGTTAGGCATATATCAACAATGCAATTTAAGAAATGTATTAATAAGGTTTTCCAAGTATATGTTTTTCAAGTAACTAATCTCTTAGAGAAAGAAAGAAAACCAAGTTTGGAAGACTTTGCAGTTCTACATGGGTTCAAAGATGTATTCGTGGAATAAATATTGGAACTACCTCCAAGGATACATATATATTTCTCTAGCAATCTACTACCTAGATTTGCCCCAGTGTCCAAGGAACCTTATAGAATGAGTGTACCTTAATCAACAGAATTGAAAATTCATTTACAAGAATTGTTAGATAAAGAGTATATCATACCAAGTGTTTCACCCCAGGGAGCACCAGTTTTTTTTGTTAAAAAGAAAGATGGAAATTTGAGACTGTGTATTGATTATTGTCAACTGAATAAAATCACGATTAATAATAAGTATCCTTTACCTAGAATTAACGATCTCTTTGACCAATTTGGAGGAGAAAAAATATTCTCTAAGCTAGATTTGAGGCCCAGTTGTCACCAAGTCATGATAAAGGACAAAGACGTAAACAAAACAATGTTTAGAACATGTTATGGACACTATGAATTTTTAGTGATTCTGTTTGGACTTACTAATGCACCAACAACCCTTATGTGCTTGATAAATAGTATATTTCTCTAGTATCTGGATAAATGCGTGCTGGTTTTTATTGATGATGTTTTATTTTATTCAAAAACTGAAGAGGAACATGAAGAACATCTGAAATTAGTACTACATAATTTAGGAAAACATAAGTTATATGCTAAGTTTGATAAGTGTGACTTCTACCAAAGGAAGATAGAGTATTTAGGGAATGTAATATCAGAAGATGGTATTGCAGTGGACCCAGAAATGATTAAAGCCATTATTTAATGGCCTATTCCTAAATATGTAGCAGACATAAGGTCATTTATGGGGATTACCAGTTACTACCAGAGTTTTATCGAAGGATTTTCTAGAATTGTGTATTCAATTAGATCACTACAAAAAAAGGGAATAAAATTCAATCGGTCGCAAAAATGTCAAGACACTTTTGATAAGATAAAAGGAATGATAACTACAACACCTATCCTAAAAGTAGCATATCCAAATAAAGACTTTACATTTTGCATAGATGCGAGTAAAGAGGGATTAGGAGGTGTGCTAACACAATATGGACATGTCATCTATTATGAATCACGTAAATTGAAAGAACATGAATGAAACTATGTGACTCGCAATTTAGAATTAGCACCTATGATTCATGCATTAAAAATGTGGTGACATTATTTAATGGCAAGAAAATTTATGTTACTAACCGAAAAAAATGGTGTAAAGAATTTGTTCAGTCAACCAGATCTCAACACAAGACAAGCTAGATGGTTGGCCTTTTAAGTGAGTTCGATTTTGAAGTATGACACTGAAAGGGTAAAGAAAACAAAGTTGTAGATGCACTAAGTCAGAGGACTAGTGGGCTTTATGAAATAATTATCAGGAATATAGAAAATGATATCAAACATAGGATAAAATTTGCAAGCGGTAATGATGAAGATTACATCAAAACAACAACAAAATTGCAAGGAAATGCAAAAAATCTAAACAAAAATGATCTAAGTATAGATGAAAATGGGATGTTATGGTTCAAACACAGGTTATATGTACCTAACTGTACTGATTTAAAGATGAAAATTGTTGATGAGTTGCACAAAAAGTCATATTTTGGTCATCCATGATACCAGAAAATGATAACAACATTAAGGAAACAGTTTTATTGGCCTGACATGAAAAATGAAACAGATGAATATTTGTCTAAATGTTTAGATTTTCAATAGGTAAAGGATGAGCATCAACATCCAACATGTTTGTTACAGCCTTTGCCTATACCTAAATGGAAATAAGAAATTATTTCGATGGACTTCATCATAGGTTTTCCTAAGACTCAAAGACAAAATGACTCAATTATGGTAGTAGTTGATAAACTAAGTAAATATGCACATTTTATACATGTGAAATCTACTTACAAAGCGATTAATATCGTTGAAATATTTGTGAAAAAAATATTTAGGTTGCATGGAATTCCTAAGATGGTGATTTCATGCGATTAATATCGCTGAAATATTTGTGAAAAAAATATTTAGGTTGCATGGAATTCCTAAGATGGTGATTTCATATAGAGATTTCAAATTTACTTCCAATTTTTGGAAATAATTGTTTGCGGGTTTGGGTACTAATTTGAATTTCAGCACAAGTTACCATCCACAAACGGATGGGCAAATATAACGAACAAACCAAATTATCGAAGACATGTTGCGAATGTATGTAAGAACAAAACCAACTAAGTGGGAAGAGTATATGCACTTAGTTGAGCTCGCTTCCAATAATGATTATCAAGCATCAACTAATGTGAGTCCCTTCGAAGTATTATACAGAAGGAAATGCACAACCCCGATCAATTGGGATAATCTAGTTGATAGTATTATGGCAGGACTAGAAATGATCCAAGAAATGGAAAGAATGGTAAAAGGGGTACATAAGAACTTGAAAGAGGCACAAGACCAACATAAAAGCTATGAAAATCTAAAAACAAGACACCAATAATTCAAAATTGGGGAACATGTATATCTAAAAGTGAAAGAAAGAAGAAGCTCTCTAAATATAGGAAATTGTTTCAAGTTGACGCCGATATTTTGTGGCCCCTTCGAGATTTTAACTCAAATCGGACCCATGGCGTATCAACTGACACTTCCTACAAATTTAAAAGTTCATAATGTTTTTCAGGGTTCATTATTAAAAAGACATATTCATGATCCTACTCACATCATTGACTGGAACAGGGTGCAGGTGGAACCAAAAGGTGAGTTCCAAGTGGAAACTCTGTGCATTCTAGAAAGGAAAGAAACAATACTTCGAAATAGAGCCATCGCCTAGGTAAAAGTGCAATGGAATCACTTTAGTCCTGAGGAGGCCACTTGGGAATTGGAAGAAGATATGTTGAAATCTTATCCAATTATGTTCTGAGTGATGATTGAACATCGAGGATAGTGTTATACTTAAGGGGGAGAGGATGTAATATCCTCCAATTATTAGAAAATAAATTCCAAACTAAAATTAGAAATAAATTTCCATTTATGGAAATTCGGATTTGGAAATAAATTTCCATTTATGGAAAATCCAAATTTAAAATTTTGGATTATGTAATTATTATTTTGTGACTGTTGGAAAACGGTTTGACTTGCATAGTTGTCCTCTTTTGATGGACACATGTGTGAGACAAACTTTTTAATAAATTAAATGCTAGAAGACAAATGGAATAACCAAGTTAAAAATAGCTGACTATGACTCCATCCGTGGGGAACAATTTTGAGTTAACTCATAGCTGATTTTTACAAGTGGTAGAAGTTGAATTTTTTCACTAGCAACCCCTAAAAATCAGGGATTTGTAAAGATGTGAATTTCCCAAGGAGGTAAAGGAATGGAAAGTCCTAGGCACAAGATAAATACGACATATGTGGGAGGGAGGACGTGACTTAGTATGTTGGGATTGAGAATTGTTTTGTTGTTAGGATCACATATGGCATGAGGAAAAACATTTTTTGAACTGTTGAAGTGGCTAAGGAGTGTGACTTAGCTTTCCCTTATGGATTCATGGTCAAGCTAGGGGGTGATCAGAACAAGTGATCATGGTTGTTTTGTTTCTAGGGTTGGGTGGAACATGGTTGTTCCATTTGTTTTCACAATATCACTCTTTAGATATGTATCTCAGGTATGTATTCAAATTGTTGACATTGTATTGTTGACATTATACATTTGATGTTATGTTTTATGTTCTTATATTTATAAATCCGAATTGATTAAGTGGAAAGTGTAATTGTGTTAGATTCATGGCTTACCACTGTGTAAGAGTACTGGTAGCGATGTTTATATAAAGTATTATAGTATATATATATAACTGTATATATGTGACTATTGGCCATGATAAGTTATTTCTATGATTATTGTTCATTTATTGCACCAAATCAAAATACTTCAGAATGAAAAGTATAAATAGATTGTATTGAAATTGCTAATAATATCCTGAGTATAGGTGGAAAAGAATAAAAGTTTCAAATAGATTTTTTTATCTATTATCATAGCAAAGGTATATGATACAAGAGATCACAGAATGTTTGGCAACAATAACACTTATTACGGTCAATAGGTCGCTGACCAAAATTATTACAACTTTGGTTTTCCATTGATCCAAGAACCCAATAACAGTCTACACATAGTTTTTAGAAAGTCAACATAAAATTGTCTATGACGGAAGTGAGTGTGCGCATGGACTAGTGGAAGGAAAGTGGAACCCAAAGACCTTTTGTGGACAGGCCACTTCTTTCACCAAGTGCACTGTCTTTTCTCCCAACCTGCAAGGAATCCATAAGATAGTATTAGTAACTTACTAATGTCCAAACCATTTAAAAAATGAAGTAAACAATTGAAGAAAAACTTAACTTATCTTACCTTCCGATTGGATATCAGAGTGTCTTCGTTCGCCTTGCAAAGTAGTCGATCCATGACTCACGAGGGTTCCCTCGCAATGATGAAGGGACCCATCATCAATTTATATCCATGCAAATTTCACTTGAGAAAGTAAGAAAAGTAAGCAAACATCTAATCCAGTTTTGTGGCTTTGTAACTCCTGTACATATATATAGAGTATGAAATATAGAGAACAATTGTATACAGGAAGTACATAATGAAATCAAAGGGAAGAAACAATTCCTTTTAGAGAATAATCACCCACATAAATTATTTAGAGGTAATTACCAAAACCTTTACCTGGGACCAATTAACAAAAGGAATTTTATTAAGACGAAACTGAGAACGAAACGAAGAGTTGACAAGTATAAATGGAGATTACCTTTAGTTCCTGTAACTGTAGTAAGCAATTACAGACAGAGAAGGGATGCGATCTGGGTATCTTTAATTATGGTAAAGACCTAATTGGCTTGATTAAAATTTATTAACGCAAGAACGGGCCCAAACCCCACAAAAACCCTTTGCTCGCACAGTGAATAGGATATGCTGCATATACATGCGGGATGTAAAACAAGTTAAAAGAAAAACGAGAAAACCCTATAATATAGTACACCCGAATCTAGGTGTCTTTTTCATGAAAAATGCATGTGCAAGAAATCCCTAAAATTAAACGTGACAGAGATGTAATTATAAGGGACAAAATATCATGTGAAGGTCGTGGTCGAGCTAGTTGTATGATTTAATAGAGATAGGTCATCAATAAATACAGACGAAATTCAAGAAACTCAGTATCCAGGAAAGACATTGTAGAGACAGAATTAATCCTGGATGCAGCATGATTCTTCATAGAAAGAGTATTATAATATCAGTGAAATACAAACGGAGAAACGTGATTAAAAAAAATAAGTTTATTAACCTTCTATGAAACTAGTTAGGATGAGAATGTAGCCATACAAAGATTAAATAGATAAGTCTATAATGAGTTTAATAAGTGCAATATACTTCGTAGATTTCAACGAAGTCCTGGATTAGCAAGAAAAACACTATAACCTTTAGGCAATGAATTTTGTTTGAAAGAAAATGAAATGCAAGGGTTTAGCTTATGGAAACGTCTTACAGTGTTTTCCGACCATAGGTTTGACTGGGGAGAAAATCAAAAGGGTACGGGATTGGGAACTTGTAGTCAACAGTGAAGAAACATGGTAACTCTGTCTCTTGAACCAAACCGTTTGATAAAACTTAAAGTATTAAACATAGAAGACAAATGCATCCTTTTTCACGGTGGAATCTAGAGTTAGCATATGCGTAGGGTGTTAACCTTGTTGTTAACAATTTCATAGCATATATTATGTTATAGTATACTTTTGGCACCCTAGTACAGTATTAGGATAGATGGGTATAGTTGTAGCCCTCGCTCGCATACTATGGATATTAACATTCATGTATTCTAACTTATAGCGATGCAAATAATGGTATGTTTTAATACTTGCAAATCTTGATGGAGCTTATAATAATATAGCTATGAGCCAATCCACCAAAATACTACAGATTAGTGTAGTAAAGTACAAGAGTAAATTATATATTGGTTTAAC
>JZKD02S1802772.1:260026-271838 GCA_000966675.3 Picea glauca | reverse complement strand
AAACTTAAATTTCAGAGCATATTTGAAGGAAGAATTCAGACATAATGCATGGAAGAAGAGCATGCCAGTTTCCCATTTAGAAGATGAGTGGCAGGATTTGTTTAAGGGCATCCAAATCTACATAAGTTCAGAAGGAAGGTACGACAAACTGATGTTGTATCATTTCAAGCTCTTAGACCATTTCACAGGTAAAACTCTCCTAAATCTACCTTTCTTATTGCACAAGAGCTTAACTAAAGTCTATAAAAAGATTAGAACTGAACCTCTAAGCATGAAGAACAATCTTTGCAACTTTGGCCTTATTAAATTGATAATCCTGGAGGAGTTAAGACAAAAAGGGAGGACTTGGAAACATTTTCTTTTTTGGGAGGGCTTTGAAACTCAAACTCAACCCATGAACGAACAAAATAAAGCTAGAAAGAGGCAATTGACTCCTCAAAGCAGCTCGAGGAAGAGGAGAACCCTTCCAGGACCTTCAGAAGATAGAATCTCTGGTGTGAAATCTCACAGGTCAAAGAAAAAATTGGATTTTGAAACTACTACAGAGCAACCTATAGAAAGGAGAACCAACATCTTAAACCTGCCATACACAGACTCAAAACCAGAGCAAGAAGATGAGAGCCCTGCCATCAAAAGTCCTGAACATTCCATTGAGTTTGCATAGAATTGTGAGACCTTTACTCACACCGAGGAAGGGGAAACTTCAAAGAGCACTAAGTCGAAGAAAACAAAGAAAATCAAGCAACTCAAAGAAGTGATCGCTCAACAGGAGGTCTTAGAGAGAGTAATAAAGGAAAGATACAAGAAGTTGTCTGATAATTTTACAGAAACAAACACTGCATTTGAAAAGCTGGCTCGTTAAAGTGTCAAGGAAAAGAAGAGGAAACAAAAAATCACCAAAGACTATAACACTCTATGGTGGCTAGCAAAGCGCCTTAAAAGGAAAATTAGAAAATTGAAGCAAAAGAAAAAATCACACCCAGATTTTGCAAGTGCTTGCTCAAGTTGTTGTGAACATGCAAGGGGATAAAGTAGAGACACATGGAGTTTTGATGGAATCACAGTTTTGGAGGTGAAAGTTCATTTTGGGCTAAGGCAGAGCTTTCACCAGCGCACAGGACAATTTTACAACCAATTAGCTGGTGAAAGGCAGCGCTTTCACCAGCTAACCAGCGAATCATAAGGCGAATTAGCTAGTGAAAGCAGAAAAAGCATTTTTGAAAGCTAAGGATGGAGAAGGTTATTTTTCACAGGTTTTAAAGAGGTTCCAGAGTATTAAAGGGTTAACAACTTGATCGAAAAAGAATTTGCATCAGAGATTCGTGGGAGTTTTGAGAACCACATGCTAAATTGATCTCCTAAAAAATCGACTATGAACAACTAAAGAAATTCAGCTGCCAAGACAGGTGCCTCTGCCAGGTTTCATGACACCACAGATTCCAGAAGCTGAAGAATACATATGTCCAATTTTGAGATTGAAGACAATTCGAATCCTAGTCTAGTCATTAAGTCTTTGTTATCAAGTTGCTTAGTTAGATTTGAATTGCTATTTTTAGATACAATCCAAGTTTTTAGGATCCTAAAAATTGATTGTAAAAGGCTATAAATGCCTATCTTTTCTAAGAGACAAAGGTTCAAACTGGGAGATATTTTGTGCTACTGTATAGACTCTTATTTACAGGAATAAAGTTCAGTTTCCTTTCATTTTCAATATCAGAAATATCCATCTTTCCCTTTCTGTACTTTGTTTCAATTTATTTTAGCTTATGAATACTGTTATCTCTTTATTGAGCTCATAGAATTGAAGTAAAGGATTTCTTTATATCTTGCATTAAGCCCTACATTCAGTTGTACTTGGCAATCAAGAATAGTGTTCTTCATCCTCTCCTTCCATTGACTTGATCTGATTATTGTTTCCTGAAAGCACTGTCTCTTTAGATGTATGATGAGTTGTCTATTACACTAATTATTAAAAACCCCATTGTTCCAAGCATATCTACAAATTATTTCTATGTTACCAAGAATCCTTAGTCTACAATCCTAAGGAGTTTCTTGGAGTGATAACACCTTCCACCCAAGAATATATGAGAGATAATAAAACTTTACATTATATCATCACCATCAACTAACCATCACAGAGAACCAAAAAATGCTTCCTGGGACTTCTTCAACTTATGCAATTATTCACTTCTTAGAATACTGCGATCCAGTAGATAATATAACTCAATGTTTTCTCTAAAACTCCTCCAATTTTCACTCCTTTAGTCCTCCCCAAAAAGAAGTTATAGAGAGAATGGTAGACCTTATTCAATTCTGGTTTATTCAGGAGAGTGAACTTGTATAGAATGCCATGTGCTCAATATTTAACATCCGATTCTGAAATTCACATAAAAGAAACTACAGCCCATACTCTTTCCAATGAAATTGGTCTCACTTCATTTGGATTCTCTATGAAAACGTTATGACTGTTTTACCCGGAACAATGTTTTATGACTAGCTTCAAGACTAGTCAAAAACCCTATCTTCCACAGAGTGTATCTCCAAAACTATAGTGAATAAAGAGCTGTAACATTTACCACAGGTACCTAGATATGTCTTCTCAATACCATACCAATTTCACCATTTGAATCATTCTAGAAAAAACGTTATAGCAAATATTATAAGATGGCCTGTAAATAACATACCTTAGAACACATCACCAAAAGACTTCATCCTCCCTTGAAATCTGGCCTTCTTTACTTCATATTTCCTCTGAAATTTGACTTATGTGTATTTAAAATGAATGTGTAGTGATATGTATTTATACCCTTTATGTCACTTCATTTTAACAATAGGGATGACCTGACACTTTCTTATTTTGTAATTCTTTTCTTTAATTATCTTCAGGGCCCACCTGTACTTCCTTCTTCAATTCACTTTTTCATCTTCAAAAATTCATTTCTCCTCAACCATGAGGATCCACATGACGTGCCACTTACCACCGGAAACAACATGATGTATATTATCCATCCATGGGTGTTGTGTATGCATGTGCACTGTCCTTCATGTCCAAATACCTTCATCAATCTTTCGGTCCAAAACCAATGACTAGGGTTGACATCAATGACAACAACCAATCTTCCAACAGTATCTTGTCCTGAGGGTTTTAAACAATATGCATTTTAACTCACCAACGTTTCCTCTATTATTATAACCAATTCAACATCAAACACACAATAAATGAGTGCAATTTAATCACCCTAAGTATTTTTGTAAGTGTTGATATGAAGCTACTGATCAAATCATGTTTAATTTCACACATGCTTTATAGCTAATCCTACAAAAAAATTCAAATCTGGAGCATTTAAACATGGGTCATATAACATTTTGACAAACCTTTTTTGTATATCTCATTAGGACTATCACTAACAAAGTCTTCATTTTTTTAGTCCCATATATTCCACATGTCAAGCCTAATTGGTTCGAGGACATGGAAGGGTAGTCCCATTTCATATCTGCAATGACTTCTAACTTCCCTAACTACAAATTCTTCCACCTTATTCATCCAATGTTTCCTTGAGGTTTTTCCATAGGCATGTTGGAGTAACCCCTTTCTTTCCTCAACAATGAGAACTTTTCTATATTTTTTTAAGATTGTAGATCAGTGAGGGATTTTCCTAAAACAAGGTTATGGTATCCTTCAAATCTCCCAAGCGCCAAATATTTACTCTATATTTTATCCAAGCCTTGATCTTTCCTAGGATAATATCCAAAACTCTTTGAAGGAACTATGTCAGTTCTCTTATTTAATGTCATCAGGGCCTCCATGTGATTTCCCACTCGTGTGGGGTTTCCTAAAATCAATCCCTTTGTCTCAGGTTC
Source organism: Picea glauca (assembly GCA_000966675.3). NCBI lineage: Eukaryota > Viridiplantae > Streptophyta > Pinopsida > Pinales > Pinaceae > Picea > Picea glauca. Next base: position 267,977 of record JZKD02S1802772.1, on the reverse strand, counting down.
AATTTGGGTGATTTCATGAAGTAGGTTTCAGGACAACTCCAAAAAATCCCTAGGAACCTTGAAAATTCCACAAGTGAAAATAAGCATCTAAGGGACTAAAGCATAAGAATAATTATATGGATTGCTACATGTGTATCCCTATGCCTCACAGAGACATCCACTTGCACTCTTGTTTCCACATGTGATGCATCCCCCCTACTCTCCTGGGGATTCCACGACCTCTTGGTCTTAGATCCTTTTGAAATTATTTCCTCTGAATTCGCAGATCTCTATCGCATATCTTCCTAGATCTGACGGTCTAGTTGTACTTCGGGTTTCGCGACTTCGTGAATATTTCACCTACTCCATACGCAGCTTCTTCAGAACTCTATCTCCCATATTTTCTAATCCACTGCCACGTATCCTCCTCGCAGCCAACAGGTAGGATTCGCTTCACAACTTCAATGATCCCGCTTCTCAACACTATAAGCACTCTGAACTCAGAAATTCTGAAATACTTCACGACCAACCTTCGTGCAACTTTCCCCAGATCTTATAGTCTGGAATGATCTTGATCCCTCCTAGATGGATCTTGCTCACTGATTATGGAAAACCTTAAAGGGATTCTACCTTTGAAGATTTCTCACTGCTCTCCCTCTTGAACTTTGTTCTTTCTCAAACTTTTGCCTCCATAGAGTGCCCTCTTCGACACTTAGTCGAAATTCATCTTGTGCACACCTTGCAATAGGTCCTCCTCATCAACTTAGCTTCTCTATAGATGAATTTCACTATTTTTCCTGAAATTTTGAGTCAAAAGACTCTATCGCACACTACTTGCAAACAATATGCACTATTTTCATGCAAAGATCCAAGTTACCTTTCTTGGACATGCTTCTCCCCAACACTCTGAACTTCTTTAGAATGACTCCTTTGATACCCAGCTAAGTATCGATTATGCGCACACCTTGCAACCAACCTCCTTCAGCTTAATCTCTTGAAGGAAACTGTGCACTCCTTGCAACAGTTCTCAAGGGCTCAATTGGTTCCTCCTGAACAATATGAACTTGAGCGAGGTTCCTCCTACATGCACTCTCAAACTATCTTTGTTGAACTTTTGGAGTCACTACAAACTCTGTCACGCACACCTTGCGGGCACTATGCACTCTTTGCACAAATAAAGTTCATGTTATCTCTTCTAAGCTTATGATTCTAAATAGACCCTGATAACGCACTCCTTATGGACACTATGCACACTTGCACTTGGTCGTAGAAGAGAAACATTTGAAACTTATTTAAATCTTCACAGATTCATACATTCAACCATGTAAACACATTCAGACATAAGAATAAGGAAATAACAGAGAATTGCAAATAAATAGAAAGTCTATCATTCATTCATTCAGATAGACACAACAACACCAGACATTTGGGACAATTCTCGTATGTTATGTTCATTCCACTGTTATATATATGGGTTCATGAAATGCTTCCCAGTAGCTCTCAACTCTTAGCTACAATGTCAACAACCATCAACAACTAGAATTCCAACAATAATAATAACTTCAACAACTATAACAATAACCGACAGTGTCTTATGGGCAACAATACAAAGATTTATACAAGAGGGGCTCTTCGAGCCTTTCCCTCCAACTACTCTAGAGTTATGCTATCAAAATAAAAGCATTCAACTACTTAGGATTTATTACAATAAATATTTGTGACAGACAAATAAGATCAAACACATCGAATCTGTATTGCACGTAACTTCATTAAAAGAAAATACATATTTCAACGATCTCATGTGATCATCCAGCTCCAAAACATTAAGGATGTTCTTTAATTATAATTGTTTCAAAATATTTACGTGATATGCCACTTTAAAATTTAAAATTCACTTCAAAATGTGCACTAGGCGCTAAGTTGTCCTTCATTCATGCTTTGTCGGTGATGCTCCTCCATCAACATGCAACCTCCTCTAATTCCACATGTACGGTATCCAATTGCATAATGGGATATTTTCTCAACCAATTGGATTAAGGCATTCCATGGCTAAAAATTATCATTCAACAAACCATGGGGCATGCCTTCTTTGCTATAATACACACAAAAACAACAATATGATGGAATATGATCACTATCCAACTCAATTGTATTCATACCAATGGTACATATTTATAGTACAATGGGTGATGCCACCTCATAGAGAGATTTCTCTAGATCCTAAAATCATGTATGATGACTAGGCTAGAAAATATTAACTAACTCATTAGTCATCACTTGAGGATATATTACTAATATCCTAAATGAATAATACAAATATAGGTGAAAATTAGACTTAGTGATTGGTAAGGTAAGCCATAGGCTAACAATCCCCCCCTTAATCACAAGTTCGATCAATAATACCAACAATGAATCATAAACTGGTATCATTTGCAAGTCTTTGTAATGAAACTCCTGAACTGAGCCTTAATGAAGGAATTCCTAAAAAAATTCCAATCTGGATGTTGAATGGTTCATCTGATATGAATTGGAAGAGAGATGAGATATGGAAGTGAACAACTACACTATTTGAACATTCCATGATTGCTTGACAATTCTATCATTTTGCTAAGTATTTGAGCTAGAAGAATTTGATGCCTTCTACTAATTTGTGAACATGTAGTATCACCACTCTACTATCAGTGTATCACTGAAGTGCTCTCTGAATCTGTAGTTTGGGATAACCACTGACCAATTGATACCATGTATCTGATGGTTTTTGGATGACCACTAACCAATTTTGACACTTTTAAGTGTCCAACAACATCCCAATGTATCATGTGTATGATTCAATTGAAATTTATTGAATCATAATTCTTCGAAAGTTTTTCATCTACAAACTGCAATTTCCCATATGGAAAATTTGATGCCCATTTGGAATACTTGTTGTTGAAACTTTCGGTATGAAAATCATCTTTAATTTCATCATTAATTTCCCCCTTTGTCAGCTCAAAGGAGAGACCACAAGTGGTTTCCTGAACCATATTCACTTGAATTTTGAACTCCCCCCCTTAAGGTACAAAAGATTTGCATCATTGTACTCCCCCTTTTGGGATCAAGAGAGTACCATACTTACTCCATTTGTGTACAAAACAAAGTGGGCATGTGGAAACAACCACATGTTATCTCATCTTTTGAGGACCATGCCTAAAAGCTACGCCATAAGGGGACCACTTTGATTTATATACCCTTATGTCAGGTACAAAAAATGTTATGTGTTGCAAGATTGGTCTTTACTCGAGATTGAATTCTACGATAAGACGTATATAGTCGCTTGGTTGTTAAAGACCATTTCCAAGGGTCGATCCACTCATAGTGAATATTAAATCTTACAGGTTTCTTCAGTGTTGAACATTTGTCTGGAGAATGGTTATGCTTCCAAAATGTTGGAAACGATGAAGATCAAAACAGTAATTTTCCATGTGACCAACGTGATTGCAATGTTGACACTTATCATTCTAATGCTCAATTGGAACAAGTGAAGTTGAATCTTCTTGAAGGAATCCAACACTTTGGAAATGGTTTGGTCTGGAATAATCATGAATATGAAAGGTAACTTTCTTGTCATATCCAAGTCCTATTATGTGCTTGTTGTAGATTACTTCTTCCCAAGGTCGGATGATGGGATTTGAAAGACTATTCTGAACCTTTTTCTTTGACATATTTGAAATTTGATTTACTCCATGTTGTTTCATCATTGAAATATTTTCTTCACTGAACTCAAAAGAGAATTCTTGAAAAGTAGGTTCAAGAATAGCTTCATCTTCGTGTGCATTTGGAGTTGTCTTATTGAGTTTCCCTTGCATTGACCGTTGATCAAAATCATCATCATCATCATCATAGAGAGGGTTATTCTAAAAAAAAACTAGTTACTTTACAGGTAGTTGATTTTTGAGATCCCCAATTTCATCATTTAAGAGTTGGCATTGAGATTGCAATAGATGAATCCTTGTTTGTATGACTGACAAACATATGATAACATTTTCCAATGTTTCACTAGTCAATATGACCAAACTATTATGAGTTGTTTCTAACGAAGTTTCCAATAAGCAAACCATCTCCATGATTTTAGCCATCACTGTCATGCTCGATTGAAGTTTTCTTGAGATTTGTAAAGAAAAGTGTGATCAACATTATTAAATTGTTTTCCAACGGGAGAAAATGTTAAATGGGAAACCTCACTTCCTACCATGTATGAAGTGGAAAACTAATGGGAAAAGGAAAGGGGATCCAAAAGGGCCTCTAAGTATCATAATGACAAAATAGCTTAGTGTGGTCTAAGGATATTCAACAAAAAAATTGTTGACCCAAAATTTGGCCAACAATTGCATAGGCCTTAAAGAGTTTTTCCCTATTGGGGGTGTTTCACCTCTTGAGGTCCTCCTTAGGCTGAGATAGGATCGAAACTTAGTTTTGTTAAAAATGCCAAGCCTATGCATCGAAACCTCTCTTCCACTACATTGTGGCAACCTTGTTGAAGAAACCTATGTCCCCTATCAATATAGTTTTCAAGAAAAAATAGATATTTTAATAGTGTCATGATTTATCTTATAATATAAGTGTGATCCTTACGGGATATAAGCTCAAGCCAAATTAACTAAACCATGACATGTACCACACAATGATTGAGATAAATAAATATCCTACATTAAATCTTACCATATAAAACCTTAAAATACATTATAATATGTTATAACATATTACAATGTAATATGTTATAACATATTACAATGTAATAAGTTAAAAGATGGCACTATAATGGTAGTGATTAAAATTTGCTAACTAATAGATGATAGATTGTTGCATCTTAAATTCATTTATCCCACCATTATTTCACTCTCTTATACTAAGTAATTTATGTTGTAATTTATGTTGGGTTAAAAGATATTATATTAATTTTCAATTTACCTATTGATGTATCTTAAATTCTCATACTAGGTAATTTATGTTGGGTTAAAAGAACATTATATTATATTAATTTTCAATTTACCCATTGATGTATCTTAAATTCATTTTGCAACATTATTCCACTTTCTTGTCCTAGGTAATTTGGTAGATGGTTATCTTAAATTCTCTTATACTAGGTAATTTATGTTGCGTTAAAAGAACATTATATTATATTAATTTTCAATTTAACTAATAGGTGGTAGATTGCTGCATATAGGCCAGCAAACTTAAATTCATTTTGCAACATTATTCCACTTTCTTGTCCTAGGTAATTTGGTAGATGGTTATCTTAAATTCTCTTATACTAGGTAATTTATGTTGCGTTAAAAGAACATTATATTATATTAATTTTCAATTTAACTAATAGGTGGTAGATTGCTGCATATAGGCCAGCAAACGAGCATAAACGTCCACATCATATATTGACCAGCAACTACAAAACTCTGATAAGTTTAGTACTCAATTTACCAACGAACTTGAACAACCACGGAAGCCTCATCTCAAACTTCAAAAGTCCAAGGAGAATTTAGGATAGAGAACAGAGTTTCAAAAAGGAGAAGCAAAGTACAAGGCTTTTCAACAGAACACTAAGAAGTTGAAAGAAAATCATCCTCCACTAGAAAAGAATGATATCCCCAACGAAGGAGGCAATGAGTGACTCGGGTTACATGGTAAATGTATAAACAGATTGGTAGGTTGCAAACTCGAAATAGCAAATCGGAATCCCAAATTAGGTAAATGATCGTGCAGGTGAATGAATCTATAGGAAAACATTGTCTTTCAAAAAACGGATTGGAATTGACAGCAGTATTGCAAGCTTGGGGGAAGATAGTCCAGAAGGCTGAAATGGAATCTCTAGAATGCAGAAAAAAGCATCATATCTCAGAGAAACTGAAAACTGAAATTCAAAGGTGCCACTAAGAATATGAAATCACAGAAAGAATGATTAGAGATGCTAAATAATACTTCAAATCAAGAGACGCAATTTTACACGCTAGAAGTTGTGATTGGAAATATGAAACAGAAACTGTCAAAATTTTATCCAGAAGAACGTATTGAGTGCAATTGAAATCCAGATTGAATCTTGGAGTGTCAAGGAAAATATCCTAGAAGCTGCAAGAACAGAAACCTTGACTTGAAAAATTGTGTCAGAAGAAGACAATGGGCATTGTAAACATCGGTGGAAATGAATACAACTGCTCCTGAAAAAATTTCTGAGCGTTGAAGTTAAGAATTAACAACTTCAAAACTATCTCTGTCAGCTTGAGAAACGGAGTTCTCTGGAATAAAAAAATGTCAAACCTCGATGATGATTACATCTTAAATTCATCTTAAATTCATTTATTTATTGCAACATTATTCCACTCTCTTGTCCTAGGTAATTTGGTAGATGGTTGCATCTTAAATTCATTTATTGCACCATTATTCCATTCTCTTATCTTAGGTAATTTATATTGGATTAAAAGAACATTATATTTTATTAATTTTCATTTTAACTAATAGGTGATACATTGCTGCATCTTATTGTTGCATCTTAAATTCATTTATTGCACCATTATTTCACTCGAGTTAAAAGAACATTATATTTTATTAATTTTCAATTTAGAAGGTTATGGCCACATTAGTCTAATTTTGATATGGTTATTGATCATGGTCAAAGATTCCTTACATGAATTCATATATGTAAGAATTTCTGAAATTTCAATATGCCTATCATCTCACATCCCTAGCATCTATACAAATGCCTGCAAAGCACCTTTACTCAAAACACTACACATATTGCCAACTTCCACTGCAGTACAAGACCCTCTAAGATTAGCACTTCATCCATAACGGCACCACATCTGCGTCATTTTACTCCTATCCAATGCAAAATATGGTACTGATACAAGTAATCATTTAAGTCCAGCAAAGGAGCATAAACGTCCACATCATATATTGACCAGCAACTACAAAACTCTGATAAGTTTAGTACTCAGTTTACATGTTTAGTACTCAACCACGGAAGCCTCATCTCAAACTTCAAAAGTCCAAGGAGAATTAAGGATAGAGAACATAGTTTCAAAAAGGCAAAGCAAAGTACAAGGCTTTTCAACATAAGACTAAGAAGTTGTAAGAAAATCATCCTCCACTTGAAAGAAGAGAATAATATCCCCAATGAAGGAGGCAATGTGTGACTAGGGTTACATGGTAAATTGATAAACAGATTGGTAGGTTGCAAACTTGAAATAGCAAATTGGAATCCCAAATTAGGTAAATGATTGTGCAGGTGAATGAACATTATCTTCCAAAAAACGGATTGGAATTGACAGCAGTATTGCAAGCTTGGGGTAAGATAGTCCAGAAGATTGAAATGGAATCTCTAGATCTGCAGAAAAAAGCTCCATATCTCAGAGAAAGTGAATACTGAAATTCAATGGTGCCACTAAGAATATGAAATCACAGAAAGAATGATTAGAGATGCTAAATAATACTTCAACTCAAGAGGCGCAATTTTGCACGTTGGAAGTTGTGATTGGAAATATGAAACAGAAACTGTCAAAAATTTATCCAGAAGAACGTATTGAGTGGAATTGAAGTCCAGATTGAATCTTGGAGTGTCAAGGAAAATATCCTAGAAGCTTATAGTGTCCAGCTGCAAGAACAGAAACCTTGACTTGAAAAATTATGTCAGAAGAAGAAAATGGGCATTGTAAACATCGGTGGAAAAAATTTCTGAGAGTTGAAGTTAAGAATTAATACCATACCATCTCTGTCAAACTTGATACCAAACTATCTCTGTCAAACTTGATACCATGCAAGAGCTTGAGAAAGGGGGTTCTCTGGAATAAAAAAATTTCTGAGCGTTGAAGTTAAGAATTAACAACTTCAAAACTATCTCTGTCAGACTTGATACCATGCAAGAGCTTGAGAAACGGGGTTCTCTGGAATAAAAAAATGTGAAACCTCGACTCTGCTGATGTTGGATCGCTGACAGAGAAGACTA
>JZKD02S1802772.1:229164-258375 GCA_000966675.3 Picea glauca | reverse complement strand
GCTTTTATTTAGCAATGTTTCTGTGTTGTGTAATTTTTTAAATTATTTATGAAGTACCAAAAAATTTAGCAAGAAAGCAGGATGGATTTGGAATTTATATAAGCTTTTATTGATTAGGATGGATTTGGAATTTATATAAGCCTTTATTGATTTTTATTATTAGTTTAAATTATATAATAATAATAATAATAATTTAATTTTAAGGTTTTTTATATCAAATTGGTGTATGAGATTCTCTTGTTTGTGGGACAAGGGATTTGTCTAAGAAAGTATACATACCCTACTCTCTTTGGATTTGAATTTGTAGTTTCTTAAGAGGAAATAAGTGTTCTTAACCATTAGACCACTCAATAAACACTCCATGGATAAGAAATTTATGATTAGCTTGATCTTTCACAACAAACAATTTACTACAATTTATTGCATAATGTCTTCTCACTTCAAACCACTTATTTGTTATTAAAATTGCCTTGCACAATTCACAAGCTTAGATTGGTCAAACTAAATAGCTTAATTTATAAATTGAAAATCCAAAAATATTTCATTAAGTAGATATTTTATAATAAATAATAAGTAAATTGAGTAATTTCACCTTGATGAAATCTATAGTAAAATAAATGCTTAATAACAATGTTATTAGACATTCCTAAACTTTGCAATAGTTGTATCTCTACACAATTGACTTAAACTTCTCCAAAATAGTTAAGATTAAGGATAAATAATATGTAAAAGCAATTAATGCTCTATAAGTTTGGATATATACCATTATATTTGAAATATTTTCAAATCGATGATATATGTCTCAACATATACAACATTAATTTTGTTAGGGACCTAGCCTCCGTGACCCCTCAAGTAGGTAGAATAAAATATATCTCCGTGTAATAAAGGCAAATATTAATAAGACCTAGCAATAAGGAAGAATAAGTCAAATGTAAGAAGACCTAATAGAAGCTTCCACTTCTAGAAGGATCTTTCTCTTGATTGTTCTTTTGGATAGACATATTTAGTATAAATATGAGTAGAGGGTATGATAAGTTTTGTCTTGAATATTACTGTAAGAGAGCTCTGCTCTGCTGGAGGTTTTCCCCTTGAAGAGGCAAGTGAACATTGCTATCATTAATCAAGGTGCTCTTTCTAGTGTTATTTGGGTATTATTCTAGTATTACTCTGGTTATATCATTGTTTCTTTGCCATTTCTATGGTAAAATATTTATGTTCTGCATACTCTTTTATATTTGGAATACTACAAGTGGTATCATAGCACTTTCATTGGAAACAAATAGTGGGTCAATTTTTTTCAGGGTAGAGACGTATTCCGACGTCTTAAAACTACAGAGATCTGTCGTTGCGCACATAAACCTGCGATCGGGGAGTCATACATGCAGGAAATACAAGTGGTACTCAAGCGCACATTTGTTGGCCACCCTTGTAACCCATGTTGGTACCCCTTCGAGTGGTAGTGCATCAGACAACACCTGTATACAGATCGACCTATATCCCCTGAATTCCTCCATAGATAAACCGATTGATCGTCTAACTGTTATAGTGCCACAGAGAACAACACTCGGGAAGATACTCTCTAGTACCTGGGTAGTCGGGTAGTACGGCTAAGGGCATGGTCTAGCCTCCTTAGTTGGTGCCCTGAGATATTGGATCGAGTATTATTGTTGGACCCTTAACGTATATTAGAGAGCTATAGCACAGGGAAAACCATTTTCTGTAGAACCCTTGAATACCTTAACCCTTGGGACAGAAACAAAAATAGAACATACATGATCTATTGTCGCGCAACTGTGCCTCCTACATTCGGGTTGCAAAATTACTACACATTTCTTCTTGTTAAGAATTTGGGCTTTTCAACACTACAATATTCTTCATATCAGAGTATAACTCCATAGGAGTAAAAAAAAAGTGTAGATCCTATTAGCACCATTATTTGAGCCATATCCCATTGGATTCCTCTCTTCTCCCTTATCGTAGTCCTACTTATCCTTTTTCAACAAAAAAAAAAAATCTCGTGGACCCAACCCCCTTCCAACACCCTTATTTGGGTCTTACCCCATTGGATTCCCCTCGTCGCCCTGATCGTCATGATACACTTCACCCATAACCCATTTTCTTTGTGGTCCCGCCCATCCTTTTTTGTTTTCCCTCTTCATCATGGCCCACACTCGTAGCCAAGACTTGGAAGCTTGCTTCAATTCCTTGTATTCTAATTTCACAGAGACCCAACAAGAAGTGAGGTAACTCAGTGCCAATTTTTCCACCATCAATAAAAGCATGCATTCCTCCATCGACGACAAAATGGAAACCATGAAACAGGACCTTGCTACCCAGCTTGAATCCTTCAATACCCATCTCGCATCCTTCACTATGATGATCTACGCCAAGTTGCATATCCCTGCAAATCATCCCTCCTCTGACCCACCTTTGCAATCCGAAGGCGAAACTTCCTCTAATTCCTAGAATTTTCATCCCCATCACTTTCAACGTGACCTACACCTTCTGTGTGTGGATGTGACCAAATTTGATGGCTCGGATCCCACTGGCTGGGTAACTCAAGTGGAACATTATTTCTCTTTGTATGGCATTACCGATGAGTTGGAAAAAATCGAGTATGGTGTTCTCCATCTAGATCAAGAATGTTAGCAATGGTGGAAATGGAGAAAAAAATCCCACCAAGGGTATGTGGCTTGGACACAATTTGTGGCAAAGCTTTATGAATGCTTTGACATTGACACCAACCATTTAGGCCATTTGAAAAAGTTCAAACAATCTAGCACAGTGGAAGGCTTTATAACCACTTTTGAGCGATTGGATTTACGTACAAAGGGCATTTTTGATGTTTTTTTCTGAGAATGTTTTATCAGTGGCCTCAAGGATGAGATTCATGCCCATGTCCTCATGGCTCGGCCTCAGAGTTGGGTGGATGCTACTAAAAGAGCTAAGGTAGTACAACAGGTTGTCTCTTATCAAACCCGAAAACCCTCCTTCATTCCTCGCACTAAAACAATCACTCCCACTCCTCCTTATACTCCACTAAAGATCCATAAATTAACCAGGGCAGAAATGGTTGAACACCAACTCAAAGGCCTTTGTTATAATTGTTATGACAAATATTTTCCTGAGCACAAGTGTAAGGAACAAAATATTTTTATGGCCATCTCGGAGGATGTTTCAGAAGACGATGTTGAGGCCCCCCTTGTGGATGAGTCACCTGAACCTACTGACATGACCCCACCCTCTGACCCTCCTGAAGTCGAACCGGTCATTTCCATGAATACTCTCACTGGGTTTTCTACTCCCCAAACCATCAATATAATTGGCTTCATTAAGCATCAGAAGTTCATCATTCTTGTTGATAGTGGAAACACCCATAATTTTATTCATCGCCACATTTCCCAAGAAACTAACATTAATAATTTTTGAATCATGATTGCCAATGGTGGGTCAATGAATAGTGGGGAGCATTGTGAAAATGTGTGTCTTCAAATTGGTCAGTACCACATGAAATCTCATATGTTTTCTATTGACATGGGAGGTTGTGACATTGTGTTGGGTGCAGAATGGCTAAGGAATTTAGGTCCTATTCTCATGGATTTTAAGGAATTAACCATGCAATTCCATCAGGAGGGCCAAAAATAGCAGTTCCAAGGCATCATTGTCAGTTCCCCAAAGATCATCAGTTCCCATCGCATGGAAAATCTCCTCAAAAAAGGTCATTCTGGCATTATTTCACAACTCCATGCCATTCAAGACACTGCGACAGACTCTGTGCCACAAGACCTCCAATCCATCCTCTCTAAAAATCAAGTTGTTTTTTCCACCCCTGGGGACTTCCTCCTTCCCATGGTGTTCATGATCATTCCATCCCCCTTGTCCTCGACATCCTTCCTCCCAATATCCATCCCTATCGTCATCCCTTTTCCCAGAAAAATAAAATTGAGAAAATTGTTCAAGAATTGCTTACCGCAGGTGTTATCCTTCCTAGTATGAGCCCCTACTCTTCTCCTGTGGTCATGGTCCTTAAGAAAGAATATTATTGGTGCATGTTTCCTGAGTTTCGCGCCCTAAAAAAATTCACCATTAAAGAAAATTTTCCTATTCCTGTCATTGATGACCTCTTGGATCAATTGAGTGGTGCCCAGTTCTTTACGAAACTTAATATTCATTCTGGTTACCACCATATATGTATGAATGAATTCGACATTCCAAAGACTACATTTTGAACTCATGAGGGCCACTATGAGTTTTTTTCCATGACCTTTGGCTTATGTAATTCTCCCTCCACTTTCCAAAGCCTCATGAATCATGTCTTCCGCCATTTTCTTTGTCATTTTGTCTTAGTTTTCTTTGATGATATCCTCATCTATAGTAAAACCTGGGCAACCCATCTTTCTCATGTGGATCGATTTCTACATCTACTCTTTTAGCACCAACGTTTCTTCAAACAATATAAATGTGCTTTTGGAGGTTCAAAAGTCGAGTACTTGGGTCATATTGTTGGCAAGGCAGGTGTTAGGGTGGATCCTAAAAAGATTGAAGATATGCAGGATTGGCCTCGCCCAAAGACTCTCAAAATATTGTGTGTATTTATGGGTTTAACAAGATATCATCGCAAGTTTGTTAGGAATTATGGAAAGATTGTGGTACCTCTCACTGCTCTCCTTAAAAATAATTCTTTCACTTGGGCTCTCGTAGTTGATCCTGCCTTTCAAACCTTGAAGGTGGACATGTGCACAACTCGAGTCCTAACCATTCCTGATTTCACAAAGACCTTTATCATGGAATGTAATGCTTTTGGGAGAGGAATTGGAGCAGTCCTTATGCAAGATGGTCATCCTTTTTCCTTTATCAACAAACAAGTGTCATAGATTCATTTGGGAAAATCAATCTTTGAAAAGGAAATGTTGGCTATTTTTCATGCAATGGATCTTTGGCACCCTTATCTATTGGGGTAGAACTTCCAAATTAAGACAGATCATCAAAGCCTCAAGTATTTTCTGGAACTACAACCTTCCTCCCCGGAGCAACAAAAATGGGTGACTAATCTCTTTGAATATGATTATGAGATCATTTACAAGAAATAAAAAGACAATGCGATTGTTGATGCACTTTTAAGAAAATATGAAGATGAAGGGTCCATTTTTTCCCTCTCCTTCATTGTATCATATTGGCTCCAAGCTATTCACTAGGAATGGCTACACGATCCCAAAATTTTGCATCTAATCCAACAATTGCAAGCCAATTCTTCAGTTTTCCTAGGGTACTCTTGGCACAATGATGAGCTTCTCTACAAAGGTCATTTGTATTTAAGTAAACAGTCACAACTTAAATCCATGGTACTTTCTGAGCTTCATGCTACACCCACAGTTGGGAACTTAGGGTTTACCAAAACCTATGACCGGGTCAAACGTTATTTTTTCTAGGATGGTATGAAATAGGACATTCACAACTTTGTGGAAAAATCTGATGTTTGTCAACACAACAAGGAAGAAACAATCAAATATCTTGGAACACTACAAATGCTTCTGATTCCACCTGCTATTTAGAGGGATATCTCTATGGATTTTATTGTGGGCTTAGCTAAATCGAGCAATAAATCAATCATCATGGTGGTAGTTGATCGTCTTTCCAAGTATGCTCATTTATGTGATCTTCAAAACCCATTTACAGCCTCCATTGTGGCTCAATGTTTCATGGATCAAGTCATCAAGCTTCATGGCATGCCTCATTCTATTGTTTCTAATTGAGACCCCACTTTCACCAACAATTTTTAGCAAGAACTGTTCAAGCTACAAGGCACCCAATTGCATCTCATCACAACTTATCATCCTCAGACTGATGGTCAAACTAAAGTTGTCAACAAGTGTTTGGAAACATATTTGAGGTGTTTTGCATCATAAAGGAAAAGTCAGTGGGCTCAATTGTTACCACTAGTTGAATGGCGGTACGACACTTCTTACCATACAAATACCCGCATGACTCCTTTTGAAGCAGTATATGGAAAAAATACACCTTTAGTTGTCTCATACCTTCCATGTGTTAGAAATAATAGGTGTGCTCATTTCACCATAGACAATATAACAATATTGTCACCCAACCATAGGTTGAATCCACCCTCAAGCACCTTAACCTTGACAAAGAATGATTCTGGAAGAAAACCCTAGCCTAATATCCAATCAATGTAGTGTACCTCTCTCTAGAGCTATAACACAAGGCAGAAAGTCCAAACCATCACCAAGAGAAATTCCAAGCCTAAACTGGAAATACAAGTTGTAGTAGTTGCAGTTGCAGCTACTTTCCATAATTGCACACATACTCAATTTCTGCAGTGCACACTCTTAAATTTATGCAGTTGCGAGTTTTTATCTATCAAATGAGCTCTGGCATATTGTATTTATATTGATCCTCCTTAGATTTTTGGGCCAACTTCTCATTCTGGAGGCTAAAAACTCAATATTAAATATTTCATTTAGCTCACTTGTGTTCTAGGGTTATGTCCAATGTTGTAGGGTTTCTTCTTACTTCCTAGAATATTCTATTCTTGCCAGGGCTACACATGGAGGTGAATACCTCCCGCAACTACCATAATATCAACACTCCCTCCTAGATAGGGAGGTATTGAAAGAAATGGTATTGAGAACAAACATACCATTCAACAGGTAGCATCATCATATCCATACAAGTTATCTCATGATTAGATCATGAGCACCATCATCTATATCAGTATCATTTGATAGCATCAACTGCATCATATCTCTAAGCCATAATCTATTTGAGTAATCATGCATGATGTTGAATAAGTCACTCACTCTACAGAGTGATACAAGAGCTATTCTTCTAATCTAGGCATATGTCCTAGAAGAATGACTATTCCAACAGATGATGGAAGCTACACTATGGGATACAAGGACTATTCTTCAAATCGAGACATACGTCCTAGAATAATAAATGTCATGGACCATTTTATTATTCTTGGAGAATGTTTGTCCACCAACACACTGACTATCCATCTAGCTACTAATCATTTCCAACACTACTGATAGTCTTCATGGCAATCAAAACAATGTCATTCAATAGAACACAACTATGTATGTCCATAGTAGTACACAACTACTATCCAGTGGTACAAAACCACACTAAGTAGCACACGGCTACTTAATCGGTGACACATAGTCACAACCAGTGGAATACATCCACCATAGTAGCATACATCTACTGTCTAGAGACATACAGTCTCCATAGCAATCATATCATCTGCTATCAACCTGCATAAAACAATATCATGATATAAATTGAGTCATTTGGGCCATTCTTCCACTCACATCTACAATATCTAGAAGATCATATGCCCTCAGAATGAAAAAAATCACCCATGGCCTATCTAGACTATTCTTCTCAAGCATAGAAGAATAATTGTCCTCGATTTCTAAGCCTGAACCATTCACCTAACTGGGCCATTCCTTTGGCACTAGTCATAGTGCAACCTAGAGAGAATGATTCTACCCTAGGGAATACCTATCCCTAGTTGTTGAACTTGGACCATTCACCTAGCTGGGTCATTCCTCCAGCACTAATCATAGTGAAACCTAGATATAATGATTTTCCCTAGGGAATGACTTTCTAGACCATTTCCTAATGGAAATGATTTTTCTGCACCAAACTCCAAAACAGATCATTCTTCGAAATTGCTCACAATTGTGAACTTCGAAAGAATGATTTCCCAATGAGGCAGACCATTCTACTTGACCACTACTCAGAGCGACTTCCAAGAGGAATGATTATTCTAGACCATTCCCCCACACTGGCCACAAGGGGAATCGTTGTCTATGGTACATCAACAATCTATTGAACCATTTTCATTATGAAAATGATTGTTCGGTCTGGACCATTTTCCAAACTGGAAAATGCCTTTCTGTTAGAAATCTCAAACCACTTTCCGAACTGGAAAGGAACTGCTCATCCTGGACCATTTTTCAAACCGAAAAATAATTTTCCATAAATCAATAACACATCAGTGCTGCCCCCAAACCTAGGAGTAATCTCTTCCTTTTTCAATAAGGAAGTCATCTCCACGAGCCCCATCTTGTTTCTTAAGTACACAACTTTTTCAACTTAGATAGAGGGTTTACCAAAATATATTCTATCTTCTCATCTGTAGAGATATATTGGATAGCCACTTCTCTTTTCTAGACTTCATCACAGAGAATGTAATGCTTGATCTCAATGTACTTCAGTCTGTCATGGAACACTGGTTTTTTCTTAAGGCTTCATATAGTTCTTGATCATTACAACATATCATGGTTTAATTAAACACTTTTGTTTCCTGCTAGCTCATGACATCGTGGTAAGTTTCAAACTAAAACATGTCCAAGTAGTACTTCTTCTATCATCATGAGAGTTTTCCATGGATTAGCAATTCATCATCCCATACTTCTGAGTAATTACTCTGATATACTATCTCTATCATAGAAAGTTTTCACCAAGCTTCTATTATATATGAGATACTCTGCATACATGGGTTTTTTTATGGTATAAGCTTTTTTCTCACTTGCTTTAATGGGAAGAATAGTCTTTTACATGTAAATTCTAATCCATGGATACTACAAGAGGTATATGCGGAAAAAGTTGTTGTCATCGTCTTCTCCCTCCTTCTAGAAGAACCTCTTAATCTTGTAATGATTTCATTCATAATCCCTTTTCATATTTTCTATATATTTTTATTTATCATAACTTCCATTTCTTCTGCTCGATTGTTTCTTAGTGGGTTCAAACCAAGCTGGTAGTCTTGTGATTCTCGGTATAATAGCTGGTTGTTGTTTTTATTTCTTTCTTGGAATCTTCACATTCCTCCTTATGTCTCTCTTTAGATCTTGGGTCCATGGGGTCTTCTATATGCCCTGAAGATTCCAACTTCTTCCTTTCATCATAAGATCATGGATTTATATGGATAACCAAGGATACTTTAAGGCTTCTTCTCAAAGAAGACTTCTTCTAGAGTCAAACTAAACCCGTGTTGATTATCATGGCTGCTACTTTCAATTGAAACATGGAAAGATACTTCATAGTTCTCAATGGATGATATCATTTAGGATTATCTCCTTCCTAATCCTTGCTTCATGCATGAATGTGTTG
Organism: Picea glauca; assembly: GCA_000966675.3. Taxonomy (NCBI): domain Eukaryota; kingdom Viridiplantae; phylum Streptophyta; class Pinopsida; order Pinales; family Pinaceae; genus Picea; species Picea glauca. The sequence continues at coordinate 249,234 of JZKD02S1802772.1, read as the reverse complement.
GACACACCGAATACACTGAGAGGGGGGGTGAACAGTGTAGGGATCTTTACCCAAAACCTCCCTCTTACACAAAAGTCCTTAGTTAACAATCACCATTAACTCATTACTCATTGTTTTCATTTATAACCAGTTATATATGAACACATATCAACAACATATATCATCAATATATCATCAACAAGTCATCACCACAAGGAACACAAGAACACAAGATGTATGTACAATTTTCTTTTTATTACGAAATACAATCCTTGGGGTTTTTCAGCAACAAATGAATAGATTACAACAATACAAGAGAGCTAGATCTATAATTCAATACTTATCTTACACCCTCAACACCAACTGAGATGAGGCAAAAATCCTCAACAGATATCAATCTGTACCATAAACAAGTGCATCAACCATGCACCAACCTGTACCAAACAAGCTATAATCAAGATGTACTATAAACAAGTGCATCCAAACATGTACCAAGTATATTCCAATCATGCATCAAATACTCATCAACAATGAATCATCAATATGTACCAACATCATCAACTATACACCTCATGTATGTGCCAACTCATCAACTGCTTGTCTCAACCATGACTAGTTTTGGATTAGTCAACAACCCTAACTTGAAATAATCATAACTTTGTACCTGTAATGAATAAAGATATGAAACTAATACACAATATTATTCAATGTGTTTTATGAAATTTATCCAGGTTTCACTACTTGTAACCTCTCAGAAAATGAGTTATATCAAAAATGGCATACCTTGCTAAATTTTGGCTTATTCTGGAGAGAGACCTTGTAGAGCATGCCCCGCACGGAATATTTTTTGAATCAATAAAAACATATTACAAGGAATACTATAGAATATACTCTAATCAAAACAATTGGTATCACTGAATTTGGATCTGTTATGAAGAATTTATGACGTTTTTACCCGGAACACCTGTTTTAGACTAGTTTCAGGACTAGCCACAAACCCTATTTTCCACAGAGTGTAACTCCAAAATAAAATGACCCACGAGATGAATTTTTTACCAAATATACTTGGATATGTTTTCTCAATGTCATATCAATATCAAGGTCTAAATCATTATATAAAAAAAATTATTGCGAAAATGGTGAGATGACCTGTAAATAACATACCTTAAAAAGCATCATCAAAAGAATTTATCCTCCCTTGAATTCTAGCCCTCTTTTCTTCACCTTCCCTCTAAAATTTGGCTTAGATATCCTTTGGTTACCTCAGTCACCTGTAGATATTCAATATTCTCAAGTGTGATTTAAAATTAGAGAGCCTTGCCTCTTATTTATACTCTCCATCTTCTAGGTCACTTAACCCATTTCTAGGTCACTTAACCTATTTCTAGGTCACTTAACCAATTTCTAGGTCAGTTAACCTATTTCTAGATCACTTAACTCATTTATAGGTCACTTAACCTATTTTCCTCATTTTTAGGGTTAACCACTTTCCATAGTTAGAAATTTCTCCATTACTTTATCATTTAAATATTCTTCGTTGACTTTGTCGCCTCACTTTATCATTTAAATAATCTTCTTTGATTTTGTCACTTCACTTTATTATTTAAATAATCCTTCTTGACTTTGTCACTTTACTTTATCATTTAAATAATAATTTCTTCTTTGCAATATCTTTGACTTCTTTGACCTTTTAGGGCTTCAAGCCAACATATGAGGGTCCTCCAACTTCATAAGGCCATAACTCTCAAACCGTGAGGGTTTATGTTACGTTCCACATACCACCAGAAATGGAATGACATGTACTATCCATATGGAATAGTCTTACTGGAAAATATATCAAAACCCATACCAATATCCATCAAACAAACTTGGGTCCATTACCCAAACCTGGGTTCTCCAACTTCTCATGGCCATAACTCTCAAACCATGAGGAGTTATGTGACATTACACATACCACTAGATATAGTATGACAAGCACTATCCATATAGGATAGTTTCAATGAAAAATTCAATGATATTCATCTTATTGTTCCACACTCAAGCATGGGTCCTCCAACCATTCTTCTAGGATAACTCAATCGTAAAGCATCTTCCCGTGGGGGCTTTCACCATAAGGGGACCACTTTGGAGTTCATCCATTTGTGCACCTTATCAAACATGGTAAGACTATAATGATCAATCTAACTATGAATCATATATCAAATAAACCACATTGAACCATCTTCATCTTTGCATCATGTATCAATGGCAACTCATTGATCCATCTTCATCTATTCATGACATCATATGACTCATATACTTGACACCTATCTAATATCATCAAGGACAATACATATTACAATTGACATCAATAAATCAAACAATCCTTTGGCATCAATCAATCACTTGACATCAATCAATGAAATCAATCAATCAAACCATTGGCATCAATGACAATATGATCCAATGATCTCCCCCTTTAGCATTGATGGAAATACCAACATTGATTTCAACACCAATCATTGATGTCAACATGTAGACAAGGCATGCTCTACATCAATAGTCATCAATCATATCAATATGATTATCTCACCCCATCAATCACATTAATGTGACTATCTCTCCCCCTTTGACATCAATGGCAAAGGGTCATTCTCCTCTTGGGGCTGCTCCCCTTGTTTGAACTCTCCTTGGGGATCCTCCACCTGGATAAATGCCTTTGATGTTCCTATGAATAATATCTCCCCTTTTGAACAAGGCATGTCACTCTGATGTAATGTTGAAGATACATCGCTCATACTCCCCTTGTGACCATCGCTCCCCTTGGAATTGTGCCTGTGTGCTCTTTCTTGAAATATAGGGCTCTTTTCTAGGTATGCATCTGATAAATATATCATCCTAGAATCATGGGAAAAAGAATGACTCCCCCTATGGGTATGTATCCCTCTATCTCCTCTGCAATATGATCAACATACAATTTCTACTGCTCAACCGGATCATAGATCAACTTCTCTTTCAATGATGATCCTTGGACCTGTCCATGCATCAAACTTGTTTCATACCATACATCATGAAACAAAAGATATGTCAACAATAAAATAGAGAATCATGAACAAAATATCAACCAAGTACATCATGTACCAAAATGTGCCCACCATGCACAACACCCATGTACATCAACCATGTACATCAACATCATACAATGTGCCAAAAGATATCATCCATGGAATGTATCAACCATATGCCTCTATCAACATGTCAACATGTGCATCTACCAATATGCCAACCATGTGCATCCACCAATATGCCAACCATGTGCATCTACCAACATTCCAAACAAGTGTCATATCACTCATGTTATGTCTCTACCATGAACCAAGTGCCTCAATCATCAAATGACTCATGTACCAAAATATATGCTAATCAAGTAATACCAATGATGTACTTTTAGCCAAGTACTCATAATCCAAACATATACCAAACATGTACATCAACATGTATCACTACTTGTACCAAGCAAGTATGCCAACCATGCACCAATACCACAACAAGATGTGATCTGGATTATTTTCGACACGAAAAGAGAGCGAAGATATAATAAATAAATGCATAGAGATATCATGGATATCCAATAATATAACATTAATCTATCATAGATGCAACCATAAACATAGAGATACAGTAATACATGATTTCTATTAATGAAATAAATGTACAGAGACTGTAAAAATATAGAGTGAAAGACTCGCTAGAATGGTGGCAGCTCATCTCTGAGAAGAGATGTGACGGCTACTCACATTCGCAAGAAGGTGATTAAAATGATGCTCTGAAGGCCTTTTTACAATAAACAGGAATGCCAAAAACCTAACCCTAGGAGATGAAGCGCCAAAAGTCACGTGGGCTCCGTTTGGATAAGTTATTACATCAACTTCCTAGGGTCGTAACTTTTGCATATGATCTCTGTTTTAGGTGTATGATAGCCTGTTGGAAAGGTATCATCGAGGAGATTCATTTTGGGAGATCAATAATGGATTCCTCTATCATTGAGAATCTATATCCCTAAAAACCTTCATTTAGGCCCTCAAAATGGCCTTGGAAGTTAAAACTGCTAAAAATAGTAAATTGCCAAAATTGCCAGAAAACTATTTTGAGCTAGTTGGAAAAGGTGGGTGGCCACCGATATCCACCTGGATCAATCCTCCCTCCTTAGGAAGCAATGGTATCCATTTTGTTGAGTTCTCGGGGGAGAGGGAAAAGTGTTTGTTGAATCTACATCTTGGTGAGTTGTTTTCCTTGTTGGAGATGTCGTGTTGCTTGGTTTGTGGAATACTGTCACGAACCTATTGAGGTTGAGGCTGTTCGAAAAGTTGAGCTACATGAGAGGACGGTGTGCAGAAGGAATCTCTGTGCTTTTCTGCAACCTTGTTGACCTGCTTTTATTGGATAGAAGGTGCTTGGAGTGAGGCTGTAGTGGTTGCAGTGTCCTTTTGTTCCCCTTTTGAATAGATTGTGAAGAAGCTTAATTTTGCAGTATGAGATACTACCTTGCAACACTATTTAGGTGGAACAATAGTCAAAACTACCTCTGGTATTCTGTAGAGATGACCCCCCAAAGTGACAATGACACTACGAGGTTGAGACTCATAAACAACATGGCGCTTTCACATATATGGCTGGCCCAAGAGAACATCACAGACATCCAGTGGGGCAACATCACATAATACCTCATCCTTGAAGGGTTGTATGTCATATGCCAATCGACATTGTTGGCTGACACGTACATATCATACTTGGAGAATCCACATGATGTTGTATGGTTGCGGGTGTGGTGTTGTCGACAATCCTAATTATTTGATGACCTCTACTAAGATGAAGTTATTATGGCTTATGCTATCAACAATAAAATGCAGCAGGGTCCCCTTCACCCACATCTATGAATGAAAAAGGTGTTCCCCCTCTTCAGGATCTGTTGGTTCTTCTGGTTTAATTTTTGTGGTCGCGACAATAGCAGTGGGGTCTGTGTCGATGATCTGTCTTTGAACAATATTTTCAGAATCAGATTCTGAATCAGGGTTTGGCTCCTTGTCTTTGATCTCGACCACCAATAATTGTTTTGAGTGACATTCATCAGTGTTTTCCAGGGGCTTTTTTGGAAACCACACCATTTTCTGATGTCCTTCTTTGTCTTCCCATGACCCTTCTGTTCCTATGGCTTGCACTGGTTTTCGGGAGACCGTTTGTTACGACCATATTTTTCATACTTTGGTTGTTGCGAATTTGCAGACCCAAAGTCCCATTTATTCTGGTGCTTAAATTTCTACCTGATTTTAACAGAATATTGATAAGCAACACCAAGTGATGAGATGTCCAGAAAATCCATTTCAGTTTGGATGTATCTGTGTAGAGCCCCATGGTATTTCAGAACCAAATGTTGTTCGGATTCTTTGATACCCAGCTTGGTGCGCAAGGTATGGAAGGTATTGGTGAAATCTGGAACTTCTTGTCCCCTCTCTTGCCACAGTGTGGTCCATCTCATGTACTAGTCCTCATAGTTTCCAACAGGGTAATACTGTTCCTTTACCACATCCACAAAAAAATCCCAAGTGGGCTCGACCCCATATATTCCAGACTCCTCTGTGAAATTTTTTTCCCAGTAAGTTTCCCCCAATGTTTGACATGGGGGAGAGCCTTAAGGAGTGAGAATATGATCTTTTCTCTGTCGAAAAAATTGTGAACAGAGAAATAACCTTCTAACAGATTTAACCATTTATCTGGGGCATCCACATCTATATCACCTTCAAATATGGGAATAGAAAAATTAACCTGTACCTTGAAAGGAGAGGTTCTTCCAAAGAGGTCTTTTGATGAATATGTGTCTATTTCTATCGGAAGGCATTGAAGGATGTGGGAAAAATTATCCATCATTTCGTCCCTCTGTCGCTTGAGAGGTTGCTCAAGCAACAAATTGATAGAATCGTCTTCTCTGTCATTTTTATTTTCTTCTACCATTGAGGGTTTCTTGGGTGTGCGAGAGTGATTGTCTTCAAGAGAGACAAGCTCGAGACTCAACTTTCTATACTTGGACCTCGTTGGGGACATTCACTAAAAAAAATGATCAAGAGTAGCCTGCTCTGATACCACTGATCCAGATTATTTTCATCACAAAATGAGAGCGGAGATATAATAAATAAATGCACAGAGATATCATGGATATCCAATAATATAACAGAAATGTATCAGAGATGCAACCATAAACATAGAGATACAGTAATACATGATTTCTATTAATGAAATAAATGTACAGAGACTGTAAAAATACAGAGTGAAAGACTCGCTAGAATGGTGGCAACTTATCTCTGAGAAGAGATGTGACGGCTACTCGCATTCACAAGAAGGTGATTACAATGAGGATTTGAAGGCATTTTTACAATAAACAGGAATGAAAAAAACCCTAGACATTCAAAAACCTAACCCTAGGAGATGAAGCACCAAAAGTCACATGGGCCCCGTTTGGGTAAGTAAGTACATCAACTTCCCGAGGTCATAACTTTTGCATACGATCTTCATTTTAGGTGTATGCTAGCTCGTTGGAAAGGTATCATCAAGGGGATTCATTTTTGGGTATCAATCATGCCTTTGGACATCATTGAGAATATCGATCCCGAAAAACCTTCATTTAGGCCCTCAAAATGGCCCCGGAAGTTAAAACTGCTAAAAATAGTAAATTGCCAAAATTGCCAGAAAATTGTTTTGAGCCAGTTGGAAAAGGTGGGTGCCCACAAATATCCACCTGGATCAATATGAATCCTCATGAATGTATGCCAAGTCCACTATAAAATATGTGTCAATCAAAACTTCTAGTAGGTGCCTCTACTAATGTACTAATAGTATGCTTCAATAGATCAATGACATATCTAGCTAGCATCATCATCATATAACCAAGGTGCCATAACTTCACTGCAATAACTAGCATTGTTATTTAATATAAAATTCCTCAATCCACACTCATGGGTTAGTGCCATGCATCCAATATGGCCTTTCATTAATTTTTATCATCACTTTTCTTAAATCAATATAGGATCATGAAAACCTACAACAAACAGTGTCAGTACCTGCAAAAAACCATGTCAGACCCTGCAACATAGATTTATACCATCACATCAAGCTGCAACCCAAGTGCATTTCTTTTTTACCAAGGCTTTACCACATATACGTGGTCTGTTGCACAATGGCTCCCATATGTACACAACCTATTCAAGGTCAGCCTGCATATGTACGCGACTGATACCATTGTCACCTGCGTATGCTTCAATATATGACTTACTAGAGATTCCCTTAAGGCTTCCATTATGTTCGGGCTGCTCAGTCTTCTTCACCCACTTCTGAAGGTGTCCCTGCATCTTAGAACTTGAGCTCTTAGCATCCATATTTTCAAAGATGTCTCCCTTCCTTACTTCATTCCTTCTTCTAGCCATGCTATGTGAAGTTCTCATCATGGAATTTTCTCTTGTGTTCCAGCAATCCTGGGATTTGTGGCCAAATCCACTACAAATGTAGCATCTCATGGTGTTACAGTGAACAACAATGTGTCCTACTTGATCATATCTCCAACACCTTATGGTGTTATAAAATCTTCCATTATATCTCCTTTCATAATCTCTACATTCAAAATATTTGTGACCATATTCACTACATGAATAACAATGCCCATGAAAAATACTTTCATACCTTTGCTTTGGTGTCCCAAAGATAGCTTCTTGATGTCTTCCTTTCTTTGTTCTTTTGAAATTGTCTTTACCTTGTGTAGATGGTTGATTTTCAACATTGTCTTCAACTTTTGATGGACTTACCTCATGCTTCTTTAAGGTGCTTGATTCAGCATGTGTAGCTTGTTTCTTGTATCCAAGACTTGATTTATCATTTGGTGATCTTTGGATTTCTAGAATCTCATTCAAGATTTGTGAGCTATTCAAGAATTTATCTAACTTCTCTACTTTATTTCTAATATAAACAACTTCAGCTTTTAACTTATGACATGACTCTTCGTTTTCATTTATTTGATTCTTCAATAGTTCCTCTATCCTTTTGGCTTCTTCAATTTGGGTCTTGATATGGAAAATAGTTTCAAGACTTTTGTTAATCTCATCATCTACCTTCTTATCATCCTTTTCATTCCTTAGTCTTCTAATATCTTCTTCCTTTTCTTATAATTGAGTCTTATTTCTCTATTATGTTCCTTAAGAATTTCCCTTAACTTCAATATGTGCCTTTGACTCTTCTTAAGAAACTTTTTAGTGTTATCCAAAATATAGCTATAGTCTATATAATAATGGTCATTTCTATATTCATATAAACCATATTCATCCTTCTTTTGAAGTTCTAATAGATTTTCTTCTATTCTCTCCATGGGATAACTACTATCAAACTCTACATAAACTATCTCCATATTTTCTTCTTCACTTGTAGAGAAAAATTCAACATCATCATCTTTTGAAATATTGCAATCAAGGGTTTATGATAATTCTTTACCTTCATTTGAAATGTCCTCAATATTATCCTTTGTGCTATCATCACTTGATTCTTTGTCTTCATTTGAAATGTTTTCAAGCTTACATTTAGAAATAATGCAATCAAGAATTTTTGGAGATTCTTTACCTTTGATGATCTTGATGGATTGGTCTTCGATATCTTCTTTCTTGCTTTGATATGTCTTCTCTAGCTTTAGCCATAGATCCTTGGTGGAAGTGCATTGTCCCATGATCTCTTTGATAGGGCTTGATAATCTACTAAGAATGGTCTTGAGAGACAATGCATCATTCTTCTTTCCTTCCCTTGGAGCTGCAAACTTTGACTTGTTCTTCATGGAAACTAATCCACCAATGGTTGCCTTCCAAATACCTACTTTGATTTCTTTCAAATGTAATCTCATCCCTATTCTCCAAGTAGAATAGTTTTCCACATCAAGGATTGGAACTTCATAATCCATTTGTGTCCATGGATATCCTCCAAGCTTGTTAAGGCTTATAATGAAGGCCCTCTCTGATACCAATTGTTGGACACACCGACTACACTAAGAGGGGGGAGTGAACAGTGTAGGGATCTTTTCCCCAAAACTTCCCTCTTACACAAAACTCCTTAGTTAAAAATCACCATTAAATCATTACTCATTATTGTCATTTATAACCAGTTATATGTGAACACATATCAGCAACATATATCAGCAATATATCATCAACAAGTCATCACCACAAGGAACACAAAGAACACAAGATGAATGTATTTTCTTTTTATTAAGGACTACAATCCTTGGGGTTTTCCAGCAACAACTGAATAGAGTACAACTCTACAAGAGAACTAGCTCTATAATGCAAGACTCAACTTACACCCTCAGCACCAACTGAGATGAGGCAACAATCCTCAACATATATCAATCTATACCATAAACAAGTGCATCAACCATGCACCAACCTGTACCAAACAACTTGTAATCAACCTGCACCATAAAAAAGTGCATCCAACCATGTACCAAGTATATACCAATCATGTTTCAACTACTCATCAACAATTAATCATCAATATGTACCAACGTCATCAAATATACGCCTCATGTATGTGACAACTCATCAACTGCTTGTCTCAACCATGACTAGTTTTGGAGTAGTCAACAACCCTAACTTGAAATAATCATAACTTTGTACCTGTAATGAATAAATATCTTGAACTGATACAAAATGTTCTACAGTGTGTTTTGTGCAATTCCTCTAGGTTTCACTACTTGGAACCTCTCAGAAAAGGAGTTATAGAAAAAATGGCATACCTTGTTGAATTTTGTCTTATTCTAGAGAGCGACCTTGTAGAGTGTGCCCCGCATGGAATATTTGTTGAATCGATCTAAAACTATTACATAGAATACTAAAGACTTTACTCTAACCAAAAAAATTGGGCTCACTGAATTTGGATCTGTTATGAAGAATTTATGACGTTTTTACCCAAAACACTTGTTTTAGACTAGTTTCAGGACTAGCCACAAACCCTATTTTCCACGGAGTGTAAATCCAAAAATACAATGCCCCACAAAATAAATTTGTTACCACATATACTTGGATATATTTCCTCAATGTCATATCAATATCATGGTCTGAATAATTATATAAAAAAAGTTATTGTGAAAATGGTGAGATGACCTATAAATAACATACCTTAGAAAGCATCATTAAAAGAATTTATCCTCCCTTGAATTTTGGCCCTCTTTTCTTCACCTTCCATGTGAAATTCGGCTTATATATCCTTTGGTTACCTCAGTCACCTATAGATCTTCAATATTCTCAAGTTTTATTTAAAATGAGAGAGCCTTGCCTCTTATTTATACTCTCCATCTTCTGGGTCACTTAACCCATTTCTAGGTCACTTAACATATTTCTAGGTCACTTAACCCATTTATAGGTCATTTAACCTATTTTCCTTATTTTTAGGGTTAACCACTTTCCATAATTAGAAATTTATCCATTACTTTATCATTTAAATATTCCTCCTTGACTTTGTCACCTCACTTTATCATTTAAATAATCTTCTTTGATTTTGTCACTTCACTTTATTATTTAAATAATCCTTCTTGACATTGTCACTTTACTTTATCATTTAAATAATAATTTATTCTTTTCAATCTCTTTGACTTATTTGACCTTTTGGGGCTTCAAGCCAACATATGAAGGTCCTCCAACTTCGTAAGGCCATAACTCTCAAACTGTGAGGGGTTATGTGACATTCCACATACCACCAGAAACAACATGACATGCACTATCCATATAGAATAGTCTTACCTGTAAATATATCAAAACTCATACCATTATCCATCAAACAAACTTGGGTCCATTACCCAAACCTGGGTTCTCCAACTTCTCATGGCCATAACTCTCAAACCATGAGGAGTTATGTGACATTCCACATACCACTAGAAATGGTATGACAAGCACTATCCATCTAGGATAGTTTCACTGACAAATCCACCGATCTTCATCTTATTATTCCACACTCAAGCATGGGTCCTCCAACCATTCTTATAGGATAACTCAACCGTAAAGCGTCTTCGCATGAGGGATTTCACCATAAGGGGACCACTTTTGAGTTCATCCATTTGTGCACCTTATCAACCATGATAAGACTATAACGATCAATCTAACTATGCATAATATATCAAAGAACCCACATTGAACCATATTCATTTGTGCATCATGTATCAATGACAAGTCATTGATCCATCTTCATCTATGCATGACATCATATGCATTATATACTTGACATCTATCTAATTTCATCAAGGATAATAGATATTACATTTGACATCAATCAATCAATCATTTGGCATCAATCAATCATGTGACATCAATCAATCAAACCATTGGCATCAATGACAACATGATCCAACAGAATGCATGCTCTTCTTTTGGATTTTTGTAATCAGCTCCCTCCATCTAAGATATTACACGCTCATGTCTACATCCTTGTTGCCTTATGCAAAGTGTCACAAGTATTTTTCTAATTTCTTCTTGATTGTTGACTTCTTTTTGTTTTGACTTCTTATAGGTCTCTTCAAGTTTGATTTTGATTTCGGCTTATCTGGCAGTTGTTACTTATATAATAGCTTCCACAGGAATTGTTACCAAGGATTGCCAATGCACTTCATCTTCTCATGTGAATTTCTTGACTTTTAGTCATCATGATAGAAATCCTTATCTTGTTATTCTTACATAGGTAATGTTTCACTTGAACATATTATCTTCTAAGAAATAAATATGCAAGATATGTACAGAAACTATGTAAGCATGGTATGTACAAGAAATATGAAGAAAATTGTTACCTTGACTTAGAAGAAGAACTATGTTTCATCCTGCTTGGCCTTACTTGAGGGTACCCTTTCTTCGGTAACTGATGCTTCATCTGTTTCCCTCCTTTTCTTTAAATCAAGACAATGGTTTATGTAGTGACCATATTTTTTACAGTTGAAGCAATGTATATTTGACATATCCTTTTCTTGATTTGGTTTCTTCCTCAAGCAAAAATTCTTCTTATTCTTGAAATTCTTGAACTTTATTGTGAAGGCTTGATCTTTGTATTTATTTTGGGATTTATCTTTTGTGTTAATCCTTGATTATTCTTGTGCACAAGAAGTCCAAATTTCTTCAAATGTGGGATACTCCTTTCTTGTGTTCATGCTTGTGGAAAATGCATCCCATGTCTTGGGAAGGCCATTGAGTACTATATTTACCAGTTCCTTTTCTGAAATGATTTCTTCAATAGATTGTAGTTGATCTCTTAACTGAGAGATTCTTACAAAGCATGATGTTATGTTTTCATCATCATTCATTTTCATGTCACAGAGATCATTCTTCAGACTCATTACTTGTCTAATGTTTCTGACTGAGAAGAGGTTAGTTAGGGCATCGTACATCTTGTTAGATGAGTCATGATGAGAGATGTAGGGTATCAAGTGGTCTTTTACAGAGTCCACTATGATACTCATGGAATTGATGTCATTTTCCTTGAAATTGTCCATAATTGCAACATTCTAAGGTTCCTTCTCTTTTCCTTCTTCAAACTGTGGTTCCACAATCTTTCCTTTCACAATATACAACACTTTATTATTGGAAAGGATGAGGTCAATCTTTCTCTTCCGTGCTCTGAAGTTAGAATCTCCTTCTAATTTGTTTTCTGACTTCATAGAGTAAGTCATGACTACTTTGACTTAGTCAACCTTTGACTTTGACCAAAAATCCAAACTTGATGTCTTAGCTTGCTGAGAGTACCAGGAGGTGCGCTAGGCTAGGGTGCACTAGGATATCTAGAAATTAGGTCAATATCTTCACTTAAGGTTCCTCAATAAGAGGGTTAGGGTTTCATTGTTGCAGCAAAAACTTTGACTACAACTGCAACTGTAATTGAGAAAAATCCTCTCAATCTATCTTCCAGTGATTAGACTATCTGAATATAGTGTGGGCCCATAACCTGTTATAAATAAAAGGTGTTCTCATTTCACCATAGACAATATAACAATATTGTCACCCAACCATAGGCTGAAGCCATCCCCGAACACCTTAATCTTGATAGAGAGTGAGTCTGGAAGAAAACCCTTGGCCTAATAGCTAATCAATCTAGTGTAGCTCTCTTCAGGGATAGCACAAAAGGAAGAAATTCCAAACCATCACCAAGAGAAAGTCCAAGCCTAAACGGGAAATACAAGTTGTAGTAGTTGTAGTTGCAACTACTCTCCAGACTTGCACACTTACTCAATTTTTGCAGTGCACACTCTTAAATTTCTACGGATGTTAGTTGTATCTATCAAATGAGCTCTGGCGTCCTGTATTTATACTTCTCCTCCTTAGCTGTTTGGGTTGAATTCTCATTCTAGAGGCTAAAAACTCAATATTAAATATTTCCTTTAGCTGACTTGTCTTCTAGGGTTATGTCCAATGCTTTAGGGTTTCTTCTTTCTTCCTGTAATATTCTATTATTTTCAGGATTACACGTGGAGGTTAATACCTCCCGCAACTACCATAATATCAACATCAGGTGTCTCAAAGGTCCAGGTGGTTGACCAAATTCTTAAAGTTCAAGAGGATATTCTCCGTACCCTCAAAGATAATTTTGCCATGGCCCAGAATCGCATGAAGAAATAGGTAGATCAAGGTCACTCTAAACATTAATTTGAAGAAGGAGACCAGGTGTTTCTTTGACTGCAACCTTAAGAAAAATTCCCTCAAGGTTGACCATTGTTAGAAAATGGAACCCAAATTTTATGGTCCTTATATCGTTCTCGAGCGTGCAGTGTCCTATCAATTATCTTTGCCTATTCATTCTAAGCTCCATCCTATTTTTCATGTCTCCTTATTAAAGAAGGTGATTGGAACTAAGTCCCAAACTCAAACCAACCTTATTGATTTGGATGACGAAGGCTCCATCTTCTTACAACCACAAGTAGTTTTGGACCAACATGAGCATCATATGCGTCAATGCACCATCAAGGAAGTATTAGTCCAGTGGAAATATACAACTCCAATAGATGCCACTTGGGAACCAACTACCATTTCACAACAATTTCCTCATCTCAAGCCTTGAGGACAAGGTTATTTTTAAGGGGGAGGACATGTTAGGGACCTAACCCCCCTAACCCCTCACGTAGGTAGAATGCTATATTTCCATGTAATAAAGGCCAATATTAATAAGGCCTAGCAATAAGGAAGAAGAAGTCAAATGTAAGAAGACCTAATAGAAGCTTCCACTTCTAGAAGAATCTTCCTCTAGATTATTCTTTTGGATAGACATATTTAGTATAGATAAGAGTAGAGGGTATGAGAAGTTTTGTCTTGGATATTGCTGTAAGAGAGCTCTACTCTACTGGAGGTTTCCCCCTCGAAGAGTCAAGTGAACATTGCTATCATTAATCAAGGTGCTCTTTCTAGTGTTATTCTAGTACTATTCTGGTATTTTTCTTGTTATATCATTGTTTCTCTGCCATTTCTATGCTAAAATATTTATGTTCTGCATACTCTTTTATATATGGAATACTACAAATTCATTTTCTACATGGAATATCAATAATTATTCACCATGACCAAATCCATAATGAATAATTAAAAAAAAATTGAAGAAGAGACATAATAAATATCACTTTAACACATAAATTCAACACAAAAACTCTCACATGTTATTTTCTTCAGCTAAAGCATCATTTATACATAATTTTGTTTTCTCAAATATAACTGAACATTAGATTCAAATTTGATTCAATCGCAACCATACACCAAATAGTGGAGAAGATATCTCAGATCTAACAACCTCCATAAGAATAGTCAACACTACCTACGTAGATAGAGATCAATATCATAAATTAACAACAAGATAAATCAAGCAAACAACACATAGAATTGAGCACTATACTCATCATTCTAGCACTCCCTTATTGATGATAGTGCTAGGTACATGCAAACCAAGTCTAGATCTGAAATCTTTGAATTTTGGCTTAGGCAGGGATTTAGTGATAATGTAAGCAATATTGGCTTTGGTAGAACAATAATCGATTTATATCTCCTTCTTAATGAGGTCTCTAATGAAATGCTATCTGGTCTTAATTTTTTTTTACTTGCCATGAAACACATGATTATTACCCAACTTAATGCAAGATTGATTATCACAAAAGATAATTGTAGGACTCTCCTCCATTACTCCAAGCTCAAGAAGAAATTTCTTGAGACACATTTCTTCACAACTTCAAGTAGCAGTAGTAATGTATGTTGCGCCTCTTTTGTCACCTAAATGAGCAAAATAGAGATGCTTACAAGCTTAGTTGGGTTAGCTAAGCAAGACAACAGTGAAGGAAAGGGTTAGAAAAATAAACATAAAAGACTAAACTAAGAATTAAACTAAGAAAGGAACGAACAACTAAACTATTGAGCATAAGAACATAAGAACAAGAAACAAACAAGATTCATGTCACCAATGGAAAGGATTGTATTAGTGAAAAGAAAACACCAAGAAGAAAGAGGACTTTGGGTCCCTTCTTCCTCCAAGGGAGGGCTATTGGACCCCCACAATTGAGCTCTTCTTACAACTTTGAAACTTGAAAGAAATGGTGAAAGAATCCCAAGCTAACCCACTCAAAAGGTGATGTGGATTGCCCAAATGGAATGGTGCTAGTATGCTCTTGATGAGAAAAGAGCACTCCCCAAGAGAATAGCAGCAGCATAACCTTGCAAATGAATTCATTGAAAATGTAGTGCACCCATGGCCTTGTTTTATAGCATCACTTTGAGGTATTGTGCAACCATCTTTTAGTGTGAAAAGGGATTGTTTAGGGCACCTTTAGGTCTTTGACCAACCACCCAGCTAGATCCAACCAAGATTTGGGTGTCAAATCAACTTGGAAACTGAACCAGAAGTGGGTGTGATGCTGACCAACATCATAAATGCATTGTTCTCAGGTGTGCATGAATTTTAGCATCCATAGTTGTGCATCGTGTGCATGTGCACTTTTCCTGCATTTCTGGATGACGCATGTACGCATGCGCCCTGTGTAGTCATAGCACATCTTGATTTTATAACTGGTTGTATAGTTTTGGACCTTTTGGAAATGATTTTTTGGTAATTTTGGTCCATGGGTGGACTCATAGCTGTTTGAAGATGTTGGATTCCTATAACCATTTGTGGATGAAATTTTAGTGATAACAGATGCCCCCTGATGGATGAGGTTAGGAGAATGCAGATAGCCAAAATTCATCAATGTTTCTTCTACTGCGAGTACCCTTGTAAGAAAGAGTGATAGTGAGAGTATCAAGAGTGACCCATTGGAGGGAGAAGGGAACCTGTAGGACCCAACCTTCCACAAGGTGTGTGAAATAAATTGTGTAAAAGTGAAGTGGGCATGCCCTATGCTCATGTCATGTAACTCAAAAATGGGTGTTGTACAGTAACTGAAACTGTGTGTTGATGTAGATAACTGCAGCACCCTCGGGGGTGGTTTTGATAAAGGTAGAGGACAATTCTGATGAGGAACATACTCTGAACAGTAGGCAATGACACTTGTAAGAAGTATCACGGATTTTGTGGGCATTGATAGCCCAGCCAAGTTCAGAGGTCTTCGGCAAATATAAGAAACAACTGCAATAGTCGCAAATTAAGACCCACCATAACATGAGAAAGTGTTGAAGTCGAATGTTATGGAGGTCAATGACAGCAGGGATAAATTATGGGTCTCCCTGTGTCATCTGAGACTTCTCATTGGAAAGGTAATGAGAGTCAAGATATTGTCACCCTTTTGGAAACTGTGTTGATGTCGATAAAAAAGGGAGACGCGACTCTAAGAAGAAAAGGGCTTTGTGAAATATACTAGGTGATGTCAGGTATTGAGGAGGTATATGGATGAAGTCGAGGTGCGTGGAGACTCAAGACTGCCCTTGGTTGGGGATATATGCGAAATATAAGTGGTTGCAACCGTGCAATGAAGTCAAGTGTCAAGGGGGACAATGAGACGTGGGATAAGTTGTGCCAGACGTGGGACAAGGTGAAAAAAATCGAAGAGCAGGGGTAGGTGTTCTGTGGGATACTCAGAGTTGGTGGACGATGTCAAAATAGTAGTAGATGATAAGAAGTTCCCCAACCAAGGGTGACATGGGTTGCATTTTCTAGGAAGGTCGCCAAAGGTGACGACAAAAAGCTATGTAAAATGCTGGAAACAACGGCTTGATTACAAAAAGAATTAAAAAATCAGTGGGGATAATAATTCATATACAGAAATGGGTGCCCCAGTGTAGGATGCTTGGCCCGGGGCTGGCGCAAGTTGGTGGAAAAAACAAGTGGAGGGTTGGGGCCCCATAGATTGGTTTTTGTAGTAGGGCAATGTATGGAGGGAAATCTGAGGATGGGCATACTGATGATGGGTGAAATGGATGGTAAATGATACTGTGGGAGTGAAATCAAAATAATCCATGAGGAAGTGCCCTGGGAGTCCATTGGGTAGGCTAGCAAAATGAGGAGAAGGAATATGTAGCTGATTTGCGACATGATGTAAGACTATCGAGACTCCCATCCCTAAAGGTTGAAAACAACATGAGTGTTGAAGTGCCAAGGGGGGCTATAAATGGGACAACTCATGTGGGGCAGAGTGATACCAGGTGACAGTACCCAAAATGTAGTGGAGGTGGCGGTACTGCAAAGCCATATATGGGGACCCTAAAGGCAAATTTCAGAGGGTGTGACAGGAGATGCAATTGAGATCAGAGGGAATGATTACTTGTAAGTGTTGATTATATACCTGAATGGGTTGCGATGGTGTATGATGACCAAGTACCTACACACATGAAAACCAAATACCTGACGTGAGAAATATCTGAAGAGAACCAAACATACAATCATTTATTTGATAATTTTGAACATGAGCATGCGTACCTGGATGGGGTATGGACAAATGGCCCCCTGGGGGATAAGGATGAAAAATGGCCTAGGTACTGTCTTGATGTAGAGGATGGGGTGTTGATCTCGTGGCTAAAGACAGATCGAAAAATGGACACCCGAAGCTCCCGAAATGAGGTCTGGAAGTTTGGCAAAAAGGACTATATATAGCTATAGGGTCCACGTTGCCACCTCATTTGTACTTGCTGTCAGAGTGAGTGGACGAGAGATATTCAAAGGAGACTTTGATATTCTAGGAGAATGAGGCAGTCGATTCAGGACTAGAGAGATTCAGGTTAGTGGTCTTATCATCTTGCATAGAATTAGGTTTTCTATTTGTGGGTAGGGCCTGTACGGAGGGCCATACAGGGGGTTTTGTGGGTGTGGGCCCCCTAGTGAACGGGCGATCAGGAAATATGTGCACATGGGTGCACCCCTATTATCTGGATATCCATGCATGGGAGTGCCCTAATGAGGGACATAGGCATGCATGGTATGCGCGCCTATAAGCTAAACAACTCTGCATGGGTGCCCAACTGTGTAGTGGACAGGCACGCTATGATGCATGTTTGTGTACGTCACAGGGGCACATGAAGGTGTCTCTGTATGGCTGATAGGCACGCACAAATTCGTGCCTATGCGATGAACAAACATGCATGTGTGCTCACCTATGGGGTGAACAGGTGCGCATGTGTGTGCGCCTATGGGGTTAAATAGCCACGCCTTGGGGGAAAAGATGGCGGATGTGAAACTTATTGTTTTTGGAGATTTTAATGTGTTTATGTTTGAGATGGATGATCGAGAACTAGATTATGTGGTTGCAGGTGATCTTTTGGATGATGTCAGTTCACTGGAGAGAGAGGGATTGGTCACAACTCAAGGAGGTTGTGGCCATTGAGGAGTTGGCGGTTCGCGACACTTTGGCAGCTTATGGGTTGTTTAAGTTCTTTGAGTGCCCCTTGATACGAGCCCAGGAGTACCTCCTACAGTTCTTGATCTAGATGTGGAGTCTGGATCTGCATTGTTTTATGGTGTGGGGCCCGGGCTGAGCAGTTGGCCTTCACTGTGGTGGAGGATGTGTATTTTCTGACTGGGATCCATTTTCTGGGAACGCCCCTACCGTCAGAGCTCGTATTACCTGGGGATGGGCAGTTGGCTACCTTAGGCCAGAGGTATTGTTTGAGGGAGGATTTTATGTCGGGCTTCATGGTGAGTATCGGGGCTATGGATACCTTGGTTCATCGTTGTGTAGCAGCGATGGTTGTGAGGGTTTATGGGTCCCTCGTGACTCAGTGGATCAGTGGTGGTCAGCTAAGGATTATGGGGAGGGCACTGGCAGGAGAGAATTTTGCCTAGGGCTTGATGCTACATGCCAAGATGGTAGGGAAACTCGACAGGTGTTGGGTTGCAGACTCATGGGATTTTTCCTTTGGGTCCATCTTGGTTGCATGGTCTTTGGAGAGGGTTTTGATGTTGTGCCCTAGAGTTTTATTGGGCACACCTGGTGCACAAGAGCTGTGACTGATGCGGTGGTAGAGGATTTTGATTCGCCACGGTGGTGGGGAGGGTGGCCATTTTTTCACGGCCAAGGTTGCACAGGTGTGGTGGCAGATGTCATAGATCATACTGCAATATCCATACTATGGGGTGGACTTTCGGGGTGATCCGGATATGGTGTTACCTCCAGGAGAGGTGTTCAACCACCAAGGTATGATGTGATTTTTTGATATTTTGATATTTAGATAGTAGAACATGTGTATTATGTATAGATGGATGTTGATGCTATCCTTTGTTTGTGTGTATGTGCAGATGTGGGTCCTTGCAGGTGTGAGGTTGAGTTGGTTAGAGCGCCGACACATCAGGGGTTGGTGAGGCTACCACAGGGAGAGTCGCAGGCAAGAGAGAGATGGCGATGCGAGGATGTTGAGGCAAGACCTGTGGGTGATGAGAGAGTGGCTAGGAGGCGTCATTTCGACGACCCTGGTGCAGGGCCATCACATGCTCCTCTGACCGAGGCTAGGGGAGATTTTGAGGATATTCATCGCCGCTTAGAGGCGGTGCTACAGGGAGTGCCTGACGACATGTGGTCGCATATCCAGGACGAGGGTGTCCTAGAGAAGTGCATGGGGATGTCGTTGATGTGGCAGACCGTGGTTCGGCGAGCAACAGTAG
>JZKD02S1802772.1:210290-224404 GCA_000966675.3 Picea glauca | reverse complement strand
CCATTTAAATTCAATGAAGTTGGTTCACACCCCCAACCTCTCAAAACAACTACATCTAAAAATTTTCTAAAAACTCACTAAGTTTTCCTCCATAGGAGGTGCCATTTAAATTCAACGAGGTTGGTTCACACCCCCAACCTCTCAAAAAAACTACATCTAAAAAATTTCTAAAAACTCACTAAGTTTTCCTCCACAGGAGGTGCCAAAAGAAATTTTTTAGTCTAGGTAGGATTTCGGGGATAGGCATCCAAATAACTCTCCGTTATCTGGTTCTCACATTGTCAAAACCATAGAAGTTGTCAAATAGGGAACTAAAAATCCTCCAATTCAAGTGTTCCTAACACCATAAGGCAGGGAGAGACCCATGAAGGGTTGAAGGCCAAGGTTTGTTTGTTCTGTGCATCCCCCCTTGAGGCACCCACCTCTTGGACGGGATCCAGCCTGTGACCCATTTTTGAGACCGAAAATCTAAATGTCGCACTTTGACCGAGGTACCTAGTGACCCAATTTTAGGACATCTACCCAGGTGGAAATTGTGGGTTGCAATTGCACCTTGATCAGATTTTCTGTGGCTATTGGGAAATATCGCCAACTCTTTCGGGATATGCCCCTTTTACCCCTCATTATAACCGATTGTTTTATCCTTCACTAGTTTCTCTTCCGATGACTTCAGACCCCACTGTTGAGTACTATTGGAAGGTCCAATGCTATTTGAGAGGAAGGACATTACGTCTTTTAGGACACGAGCATTTGTTTTCTTTGATTCCCCATGCAGAAAAAACCCACTTATCCACATATATGCTTCTTATTCAAAATACTTTATGTAGGATGCACTTTTGACTACATTTTGATTTGGATATATATATTGTGTAAAGTTCAAAATTTGCAACAAAAGCCCTTGTTTCTTTATTACTCTCACCACCATTTTCCCACATTCACTCAGCTAGTCGGACATCATAGGGGACCCACAGAATTAACATCATTCCTGACGCTTGCTAAACCTCCCTCCTATCTTAGGGGGTGTGTCTGGTCTTGCCCACTCATCGGCACCACCTTCACACACTCCTATGAGTGCTACTATCTTAGAATCAACTTTGCTTGGTTCCACATTACTTGGGTCCACTTCCCAAGGTCTTTCTTCCACTCACTCTCCTTTACATGGAAGTGGAGGACCAACTTCCTCTCAAGTGGGAAGTACCAACCCACCTATCCCCCCTTGAGGATCAGGTTCACAACGCACTTACACCATGGCTGGAGATAATCCTCCACCCCCACTACAGATTCCATATTCGGACTCTCTCAACATACCAGATCTAAGAAAACTCACCAATGATCCTATATTGCATGATCCCACATGGCCTGCAATGCCCACCAAACTACCTTCAGACATCCCCAAGTTTAAAGGAAAGGTAGAAGATGACCCTGCCAACCATGTCATGACTTTTCACCTATGGTGCTCTTCCAACAACATTATGGATGATTCCATCAGGCTGCGATTATTTCAACGCACACTCACTGGCCCATCAGCCAAATGGTATGTAGATGAAAAATCAGAGTTCCATGCAACTTTCGAGTCCTTGGCCAAAGCATTTTTGACCTTCTTCCAATTACCAATCTGCCATGGCAATGGTCTGGAACTACTCTCTAATTTCAAACAAACCTCAGCCACACATATCGCTGATCACATTCATGAATGGCATAGGCGACGTAGTTTTTGCAAAGCAGAAACCACCAAACAACAGTGTCTTGACTAGTTTCTTAGATCACTTGTCTCTCTCCTCGGTAAGGATGTATGTTCCACCTTCCCTCAATCAGAAGAAGAAGCCATCAGTAAGGCTCAACAATATGACCTCATCTATTCACAGTCAGGGTACTTATACATTGTACTCCCTAACCTCCCCAAACCTGTGTCGTTTGGCCAAGACAAACCTGGGATGTCCCACTTAGCAGACAGACTGATTAGTAATACCACTCACCACGGTCCACAACCCCAACAACCACCAATGTATGGAACACCTCAGTACCCGCCAGCATATGGGGGCACCTCTTATTACCCCCCACCCCCTTATCAACAACCATACCCTGTTGTTATGCCTCCACCCATCAGTGGGACACCACTGGCACCCCCCATACAACCACCTATTCACACAAGTTCTGGTACCCCCTCTAACTCAGCTTATAGTACTAGCGAGAGCACCATGCCTTTCTATGTACCTTACGGATCGTTACCCCCACAGAATCCGTACTTTCCATTTCCTAGTCCCCCACAACCCATGGCTCCCCCACATCCTCATGCCGGGGTGAATTTTGTTCAACCCTCTCATGTTCAGCAATATCAAAAATTCGAACAGCTGAATACGAAAAATCCGACCCATCCATCAAACAATGCCAAAAATAAAGGAAGAAACAGGAATAACAACAACCCAAGTTAAGGCGGGAATCAACCCCAGCAGAACCAACCTATTGGGTGCAACCAGAACCAAGGGAATCAGAACCCCTAGGGGGGCAATAATAATAGGCATCAAGGGAGAAATAACAATAATGTTAAAACCAACTTCCCTTGTGCCCTTTGTGGTGAATTCAGTCATTATACTCATCATTTCCCCCAAATCACTGATTTCAATCGGCTGAAAGACTAAGGCAGTCTACCCCATCCTCCAACCTCGCCTGCCCCTCAACAGGCCCCATAACAATACATGCAACAACCCCCCTTGTCATGCTACAAAATCCTATTCCACACCAAGGTGTGATAAACACCCAACAGGACACGCAGCCTCCCCCACCTCAGGTGAGATAGTACCTCAACCCAAACAATCCAGCAGATTGCACGATCCTCCTCACTAGTGAGGAAGAAATCCTTCTGCAAACACGTAATCGTCAGTATCATGCACCCAATGAGTCTCTACCCATCTCTCCAGAGACAAACCCTACACCGATGGGACCCCCGTTGGTGATCCCTCACCCTAACATAGAGCCACCTCTTCGCATCCCTCGCATCCCATTACGTAGGAATGTCCACAACCCACAGGCTAGGGCTACTCATAATTACAGTTTATTTGATGATGTAGCACAATATTCGTCTACCATGTCAGTCTTAGAAGTCCTTCAGACTTGTCCCACTCAGTGAAAATCATTACTTTTCGCCTTGGGGGCAGTCGACCCCATAGATACTCGACTCATAGAATTTGATCTCGACAGCGGAGAACCTTGCCTTCCCACCTTGATCGCTTTTCAAATCCCAGTAAAAATACAAAACATCACAGTTCATCGGTGTATCATCGATGAAGGTGCATCTACATGCATTATGTCCAAATCTATATGGCAGAAACTTGGTTCCCCCAAACTCATACCCTCTACCATTACCTTATGAGCCTATGATGGATGACCATCATCTCCTAAAGGGCTCTTCCAAAATGTCCCCATCGAACTCGAGGGAAAGACTATTCTCATCGACATTGAATTTATTGAAGCCCCACTCAATTATAATATCATGTTCGGTCGTAGCTACATGTACGCTATGAAGGCAGTTACCTCTTCTGTCTTTCGAACAATGATGTTCCCCCACAATGGCAAGATCGTTAACATTGACCAAGTCTCACATTACAAGCCTAACCCATCTGCCAACATCGATAACATTCTTCCTCTCATCCACACGAGTCATGACGCATACCCACTCGTCAAAATGGGTCCCAGAATTTTCAAAGATCCATCATTGTTAGGAACTTACCACGGAGCACCACCACTCCTTCATCCTTCCAATCAAGTATGTGCCATATCATCTAACGGAACTGACATAGAGGATACCCTTCCTCCTAGGGAGGATTCTATCATATCTGATGTCCCACGAGTCATAGAACTCCCCCCTCATGAGCCTCCTGCGAACTTGTTGACCCCGCCAGTCCATGATTTCACGCCTCCCTAAGGCCATATCCCAGTTTGGGAGACAATTCCCCAAGCCATCACTCAAATCCCCTTCTTTTACCCTCCACCTAGCATCGAAGATTTCCAAATATCCACAATGCTTACCCTCCCTAATATGGTGTTAGTAATTCCAGTTTGGTATTTACATCCACCTGAGATGGTCCCTCAACTATCCCTTCCCCCCCAAACGGAAGGAATCCCAATGACGATTCTGATACTTACTCTCACCATACCCTCTACACCCACACTCACTACCCCCCCTACCATAGTTGGGGGCAGGCGAAAGAATAAAGATCCCATAGCTCCACTTCTCCCACGCGTCCAACCCCCTTGCGCGCTATATGAGAAAAATGGAGACCAAACCAACAACTGCCCATCCCTACCAAAGTTACGAAATTTGATTCCACTCAATCAAACTCCCTCAACACTCGCCACTATAGCCAATACTACAGCTACCACTCCCCATTCAAGTAGTAAAGGGTTGTGAACCAAATTCGCTTGCGCTATATGTTCAGAATATGGCCATTATACCCACCATTGCCCATCACTACCATGCTTTCGGCAGACATTAGCCACAGTACGCCAAAGCTTCTAGTGTGAACCAAATCTAGCTACGTCATCCCTACCAAAAATCACTGACATCCATTACGTCACAACTTCAGTCAATGAATGCATGATATGCCCTTGCTCTCTATGTGAATCCTTAGATCATTTTACATACCAATGTCCTATGATCATCATATACAGACAACACCAATTGACCCTACTTCAAAGACCCACCGAATGAATAGTTGACCTTACCTCGTCACTAGAGATTCTTCACGTCATTTCTCCCGAACCCGAGGCCCTTCCAATGCCTCCATGGTTCTTGGATGACTTATCTGAGGATTCACCCCCCAATCCCCCCAACTCTCCCACTCATTTCCGTATGGAAATTTTACATCCAACCACAATGGGTACTCCTCAGTACTTCGATATTTGGTTTATGTCAAGCGAACCATCGAAATTTCCTTGCATCGTTCCCCCTGCTTCTTCATCACCAGGGGGAAGCCACACGACAACAGTCACTGACATAACTCTTCACGACCCCTTGTATTCCCACCAATTCCATTGTGATGAGGAAATACTAGAAGAGTTAAACAACCCTGACTACCCATGGGATGTGCTACACCACCACACACTCTTCTTTCCACAGGAAGCTTCCACGCCTCCTAACCAACACCCCATATATGCAGTCGAAACCAAGGATTTTATCCCATCAGGACATATCGACTGGTTCAACAAACCCATCCCTGTCCCATATTCTTTTGAAGAGGGAAACATGGCCAACATTTCCCCGACCATCAAAATCGACATTTCCATAAAAAATGGCGTCGTTGAGGAAATCACCATTGGAGCCACTTGCACTCCTCAAGAAATCACCACCTATAAAACCCTCTTCCAAGAATATTGGGATACTTTTTCCTGGTCATACATGGAAATGCCTGGCCTCGATCCCTTTATCGTCGAACATCGCATCGACACCTAGCCCGACATTACACCAGTTCGTCAAAAACAGCGACCGCTACACCCTTCCAAAGCAGTGGCCACCAAAGCTGAGATTGACAAATTACGCGTTGCCAGGTTCATCTACCACATTGCCTATACATCATGGGTTTCCAACCCTGTACCCGTTAATAAAAAATAGGGCACCATTCACGTATGCACAGGATTTCGTGATCTCAATCACGCATGTCCCAAAGACAACTTTCCAGCGCCTTTCATCGATCAAATTATTGATGACTTCACAGGCCACGAAGCTCTATCCTTCATGGATGGTTTCTCTAGTTATAATCAAATCCAAATTAACCCAACCAATCAATACAAAACCACATTTACTACCCCCTGGGGTACTTTTTCATATCGTGTCATGCTGTTTGGACTAAAAAATGTTGGTGCAACTTTCCAATGAGCTATGACATACATTTTTCACGATATGGCTCATATCATCCTCGCATACTTGGATGACCTCATAGCACGATCCAAGAAACACACCCAACACCTTGATGATTTACGGATCATCTTCCAATGGTGTCGTCAGTACAACATCCACTTTAATCCCCTCAAGTGCGTATTTTGCGTCACCTCGGGGCACCTCCTTGGATTCATCGTTTCCCAAGTGGTATTACTGTGGATCCCCTCAAAGTCCAAGCTATCACCAAAATTCCACCACCCCAGAATTTACGTCAACTCTAGAGCCTACAAGGCAAGGCTAACTTTCTACGATGATTTGTCCCAAACTATGCCATTTGCGCACACAGTTTCCTTTGCTTACTATGTCACGACATCCCATTTCACTAGGATGAACATGCCCAACAGTCATTTGACGATCTTAAAATCGTGCTCTCCAACGCCCCTTTAATTATCGCACCTAACTACAATCGTGACTATATCCTCTACATATCAGCATCAGTTGTTTCAGTAGCAGGAGTTCTCGTTCATCTAGGTGATGACAATCGTGAGCATGTCATTTATTTCATTAGTAAAAACCTCTCAGGGCCACCCTTGAAGTATAAACACGAAGAAAAACTAGCTCTTGTAGTCATCCTCGCAGTCCCGAAATTGCGTCACTACATTCTGCTTCACACAACTAAGGTTGTAGCAGATTCCAACCCTATGCAATACTTGCTCAATCATTGGCAAATTAACGACAAATTTGCTCGATGGATCGTTATCCTTTAGGAGTACGATCTTGAATTCTCAACACCCAAGAGAAAGAAAGCCCTCATCCTCGCTGAGCTTTTCATGGCCCTCCCCTGTGACACAACCAATGCCCCCGTCAATACCGAATTTCCCGACAAACACCTCTTTTACATCACTTCGGATCATCCTTAGTACAGTGACCTCCTCGTCTACCTCTAAACTCAAAAGTTCAGTCACCACCTTTCACAAGATGATCATCGTCATATTTTCCACTAGGCCCCCCGCTACCTCCTCATCGGAAACATCTTATACCGGCAAGGGGTCGACACCATTATTTTTTGATGCCTAACCATTGACGAGGCCGATAGAGTCTTGAATGAATGCCACAGCGGTGCATGTGGGGGTCATCTTTCGAGAATATCCACTGCTCAAAAGATTATCCGAGCAGGTTACTTTTGGCCTACCTTGTTCCACAATTGCATTCACATCGTGAAACGATGCGAGAAGTGTCAGCTTTACACCAACAAAGCCCGAGCACCACCTGCTCTTCTTCATCCAGTCATCACTGCCAGCCCCTTTTGTAGATGGAACATCAACTTCATGACTTGTAATCCCCCCTCCAGCAATGGACACAAATACATTATTGTCGCAATCGATTACTTCACAAAATGGGCTGAAGCTATGCCCACCTTCAACAATATTGTTGACACTATAGCGCATTTGTTCTTTAACCACGTCATATCTCACTTTGGAGTACCACTCCAACTTGTTTCCGATCATGGGAAACACTTCGAGAATGATATTTTCATCGAACTCTCATCTCGGTTAGGATTCTCCCACGCGTTTGCCTCACCATATTACCCTCAGTCTAACGGATAGGTCAAAGAAGTTAACAAGTTCCTCAAGACCATGTTACAATGCACGGTTAATAAACATAAGACTAATTGGCATCATATGTTATTTTTCGCGCTATGGGCTTACCGTACGGCTGTGAAAATATCTACTGGTTTCACACCCTTTCATATAGTCCATGGGGTTGAGGCCACTCTTCCCATCGAGTGTGAAATTCCCACCTTACGCACCACAATGGAGATATTACCCAACACTGCTCCAATGGAGCAGTGTTTGCTGAACTTAGAGTCCCTGAATGAAGATCGTCGATCTTTATTACAGAACAATGAGGCAGCTAAAAAATGATCAAAGGCTACCTTTTATCAACATGTCAACCTTCGCTCATTTCGCGAAGGCGACCTCGTCCTTTCTTACGATATCGCTCATGATACCTTTGGCCATGGAAAATTCGAGTCACTATGGCATGGCCCATACATTATCCAACATTGCCTCACCAAAGGCACATACATCATGGCCTCTCCCGAAGGCCTTTCTCTCAAAGAACACGTCAACGTGTTATACTTAAGAAATTTTATGCTTAAACATAGTCATTCTACTGTAGGTTGTTTCTTTTATAGTGTTTTTAATCTTTTTTCCATCCCTCATGTCTAAACTATCATTTTTTCTATTGACAGATGCTTCCTCCACCGGCCTATACCATTGGTTACACCAATGGTGCCAACCGTTGGACACAAAATCTCTCTTCGACCGCTTGGGCCCTCTACACCCCCTCACATGAAATGCTCCATTCAAGCAGCATATGTTTTGGTTCAACGACCAACAACCAAGCCAAATACATTGTCGTCATTAACCTCTTGGTCGATGCCCAACATCATCATATTCGTCACCTTAGCGTCTTTCTCGACTCTCAACTGGTCGTTCTCCAGATCAACAATGTGTACTGCATACGTGATCCTTGCCTCTTTCACAAATACCTACAGGTTAGACTTTTATCTCGACATTTTGATTCCTTTACATTTACACATATTCCAATACAATTGAATCAAATTACAGATAACTTAGCTAATATTGTGTTAGACTGGAATATATCAAATCAAGCTACCTCTACACATACATAAACACATCAACAACCTGTCACAGAATATATAGATTAATAATCATCAACACATTAACAAAACACATGTAACCACCACACAGATCTCAAAATGTATACTCATGTATATATAAAAAATGGTTCACAGTGCCATCCAAATGTTTACATACAAAAATACAAGTAGTCGCAGGCCAGTGAAGCACCTTGGTACAAAATGGGCTCACCAGCCTATATACCAAAAGACAAAAATACAAAGAGCACCACTCAAGGTGCCTCTAGAGAACCATCTCCTGCCCCTCCCTCAGGTGGTGGTCCCCCACCCACTACTGGTCCCTCCTGCCCCGGAGGTAATCATCTAGTCATCGCAGCACCTACTACTACTTCCCATCATACCACGACCCACCATGGTGGAGGAATCTCCACACACTGCTCCAAGATGCCCTCATCCTGGATATGAGACCACATACCCTCAAGCATGCCCTGTAGCACCGCCTCCAGGCGATGGCGTATGTCCTCAAAATCTGCTCCGGAATCTGCCAGAGGAGCATGTGATGGCCCGGCACTAGGGTCATCGAACCGACGTCTCCTCACTGCTCTCTCAGGATCAGCTAGTCTCGCCTCAATGCCCTTACACCAACATCTCTCTCCAACCCGCGGCCCTCCCCGCAACGGTCTCTCCAGTTCCTGACAAGCCGACGCTCTCCGCAACTCAACCTCGCACCCGCGAGGTGCCACATCTGCACATACAAACAAACAAAAGATAGTATCAACATCTATATCATATACATATGTCATTCTATCTCAAAAACCGTATATATCAAAATCATCAACATACCTTGATGGTCAAACACCTCCCCTGGAGGTAACACCATGTCCGGATCCTCCCAGAAGTCAACACCAGCATAGGGGAACTACAATATCACCTGCGGCATCTGCTGCCACACCTGCACCACCTCAACTATAAAGAAGTGACTTCCCTTTCCACCACTGTGGCAAATAAAAATAGTCGACCATCCCTTTAGTCACGACTCTCGCACCCCAGGTGCCCCCAATAAAATCCTCGAGTGCAACATAGGCACCCTCTCCCAAAACCAGGCCACTAGGATGGACCCGAAGGAAAAATCTCCTGTATCCATGGACCCATAGTGGTCCAGCTGCCCTACCATCCTAGCATGCAGCGTAAACCCCTAAGTGAAGTGCTCACTGGCCAACACCCTCTCCATCACACATAGCTGACCACCACTGATCCACTGTGTTGCAAGAGACCCACAAACTCTCACAATCATCGTTGCTATACAGCAATGCGCTAGGGAATCCATCGCCCCAATGCTCACAATAGTGCCAGACATAAATTTCACCCCCAAATAGTACCTCCGGCCCACTGTCACTAGCACCACATCCCTCGGTAACACTGGCTCCGCCGATAGGGTCATTCCCCGAAATGGGAGCCCAGTCAAAAAGTATATGTCCTCCACCGCAGTGAAGGCAATCTATTCTCCCCGCACTATGTAACAATGCAGGTCTGGACTCCACATATGGATAAGGAACTATAGGAGATACTCCTGCGCCCATATCAACGGGCACTCAAAGAAATTCAGTAGCCCACAGGCTGCCAAAGTCGCACGTACCCTCGGATCCTCAATAGCCATGACGTCTCTCAGCTAGGACTAATCCCGCTCTCGCCAACCAACTGGCATTGTGCACAATGATCATATACAACCACATAAAATAGTCCTAAGTCAGCCACATGGACCATAAACAACATAAAAAAGATAAGTTTTACACCCGTCAACCTTGCCTCCAAGGCGCGATTGTTCAACCCACAGGCGCGCATACCTACACGCCTGTTCACTCCACAGGCATGCACATATGCGCGTCTGTGCACTCCACAGGTGCGCGCTCACAGGAGTGCCAGACATAAATTTCACCCCCAAACAGTACCTCTGGCCCACTTTCGCTAGCGCCACATCCCTCGGTAACACTGGCTCCACCGATAGGGGCATTCCCCGAAATGGGAGCCCAGTCAAAAAGTATATGTCCTCCACCGCAGTGAAGGCAATCTATTTTCCCCACACTGTGTAACAATGCAGGTATGGACTCCACATATGGATAAGGAACTGTAGGAGATACTCTTGCACCCATATCAATGGGCAATCAAAGAAATTCAGTAGCCCACAGGCTGCCAAAGTCACACGTACCCCCGAATCCTCAATAGCCACGGCGTCTCTCAGCTGGGACTAATCCCGCTCTCGCCAACCAACCGGCATTGTGCACAATGATCATCTACAACCACATAAAACAGTCTTAAGTCAGCCACTTGGACCATAAACAACATAAAAAAGATAAGTTTTACACCCGTCAACCTTGCCTCCAAGGCGCAACTGTTCAACCCACAAGCGCGCATACCTGCGCACCTGTTCACTCCACAAGCACGCACGTATGCGCGTCTGTGCACTCCACAGGTGCGCACTCTGACATGCCTATCCATCCTTTAGGCACACATGGGTGCACACCTACTCAACATACATAGGTGCCTTCATGCACCCCTGTCATGAACACAGGCGCGCCTTAAAGCGCGTCTGTCCAATACACAGCCACGCACGCATGCGCAGCTGTGCAGCCAACAAGCGCACACATAGTGCATTCCCTTGTCCCCATTATAGGTGCCCCCATGTGCACTTATGTGTGCATACCCCCAGATCTCCTGTGCACATGGGGGCCCACACCCATAAAAAACCCCTGTACGGCCCTCCGTACAGCCCCTGCCCAAAAATGGAAACCCTAATTCTATGCAGGATGATCAGACCACTAACCTAAAGCTTGCTGGTCCTCGATCGGATTCCTCATCCTCCCAAAATCTCCAAATATCCTCTAAATACTTCTTGTCCAGTCACTATAGAAGCAAGTACAAATGAGGTGGCAATGTGGGCCCTACAACTATATATAGGCCTTTTCGCCAAACTTCCACTCACCATTCCGAGAGCTCCGAGTTTCCATTTCTCGATCCGTCTTCAGCCACGGGATCAACATCCCATCATCTACATCACAACTGTCCTTGGGCCTCTTTTCATCCTGAGCCCCTGCGATGCCATTTTTTCATACCCTGACCAGGTACACATGCACATATTCAAAATTATCAAATAAATGCTAGTATGTTCGATTCTCTTCAGATATTTTTCATGTCGGGTGTTTGGTTGACATGTGTGCAAGTACTTGGTCATCATACATCAACGCAACCCCTTCAGGTATATACTCAGCACTGTCATGTAGTCATTCCCTCTAAATCTCACTTGCATCTCCAGTCACACCCTCTGACATTTGCCTCTAGGATCCCCATTTCCGGCTCTGTAGTACCAACACCTCCATTTGCATCTTCGATATTGTCACCTGGTAGCACTCTTACCCACATGAGTTGTCCCATTCATAGCACCCTTTTGCGCCTTTGACACTCATGTTGTTTTTTCAAAACCCTTTAGGGATGGGAGTCCCGATAGTCTTACATGATGTTGTGAACCAGCCACATACTCCTTCTCCTCATCTTGCTAGCCTTCACCAATGGACTCCCAAATTATCTCTTCAAGGTTCTACTTTTGACTGCACCTCCACAGTATCATGAACCCTCCATTTCATCCATAATCAGTTTGCCCATCTGGAAATTTCCCTTCATTTCACCTACCTCATACAGAAACCCACCCATGGGGCCCCCACCCTCCACCAGTTCTCCAAGCCAATTGTGCCCTCCCGGGCCAACCATGTTACATTGGGGCAACCGTTTCTGTATTTTTACACTTATCCCACAATATTCTTTATTTATTGTACAAACACCTTTTGTTGCCAGCATTTACATTACCTTTTTGTCATCACCTTTGGTGACCTTCTTCCCTTTTTGGCCAAAGCAAGCCATGTCACCCATGGTTGGGGCACCACTTATCATCAACACTTGACGACATTGTCCATATATTCATAGTATCCCACAGGCCACGTACCTCTGCCCTTGAGTTTGTTCACTTTGTCTTGCCTCTGGCACAATTTATCCCCTGTCTTGTTGTCCCCCTGACACTCGACCTCATTGAACGATTGCGGCCACTTTTACCTCACATATACCCCAACCAAGGGTAGTCTTGAGTCTTCCTACATCTTGGCTTTGTCCATGTACCTCTTCTGAATTCCTCAACTCACCTAGTAGATTTCACGAAGCCCTTTGCTTCTGGGAGTCACGTCCCCCTTTTGTCGACATCAACACAGTTTTCCAGAAGGGCAACGGTATCTTGATTCTCATTACCTATCCAATGAGAGATCTCAGACGGCACAGGGAGAACCACAATTTCTCCCTGTTTTCATTGACCCCCATACCATTTGACATCAACACTTTCTCATGTTACGGTGGATATTACTTGGTGACTATTGTAGTTAGTTATTATACTTGTCGGAGACCTCTAATATTGGCTAGGCTATCAATGCCTAGAGAATCTGTGATACTTCTTACCGCTGTCACTGCCTACTATTCAGAGTATGTTCCTCCACAGAATTTTCTTCTTCCTTTATCACGACCACCCCCGAGGGTGCTATATTTGTCTACATCAACACTTCATTCCTATTTTTGAGTTACATGACACGAGCATGGGGCATGCCCACCTCGCTTGTACACAGTTTGATTTTAACACACCTTATGGAAGGTTGGGTTCTACAGGTTCCCTTCTCCCTCCAACGGGCCACTCTTGACAAATCCCACTATTTCTCTCTCTTACAAACAACACTCTCAGTAGAAGAAACATTGATGGATTTCATCTATATGTATTCTCCTAACCTCATCCATCAGGGGGCATCTGTTATCACTGAAATTTCATCCGCAAATGGTTACAGGAATTCAGCATCATCAAATAGTTATGAGGTCATCCATGGACCTAAATTAACAAAAAATTATTCACAAATGGTCAAAACTATACAACTAGTGAAAAAATTAAAGGGCACTATGTAGACACTGGGCGAGTGCACACATGCACAAAACAAGAATGCAGAAATCACGCACATGCACACAATGCGTGACTGTTGTCGCAAAAATCCACACACCTGAGAAACGACGCATTTATGAGAGTGGTTGGCCTCCCACCCACTTCTAGTTCAGCTTCCAAGTTGGTTTGAAACTCAAATCTGGACTGGATTCGACTGGGTGGTTAGTCAAAGACCTAGAAATACCCTAATTAGCCTCTTTACACACTACAAACTAGTTGGACAATAACTCAAAGGAATGCTATAAAAAGGCCATGGATACACTTCATTTTTCAAGGAATTCAAAGAAAAGTTATGCTGCCATTATTCTCTTGAGGACTCTTCTATCCTTGCCAAGATTATACTTGCATCATTGCATTGGGCAATCCATCTCACCCCTTGAGTGGATTAGCAAAGAATTCTTTCACCATTTTCATTTTCATTTTCAAAGTTGTAAGAAGAGCTTATTTGTGGGGGTCCAAGAGCCCTCCCTTGGAGGAAGAAGGGACTCATAGTCCCCTTGCTTCTCGGTGTTTTCTTTCACTAATATAAGCCTTATCATTGGTGACATGGGTCT
>JZKD02S1802772.1:195066-205606 GCA_000966675.3 Picea glauca | reverse complement strand
TGACATAGCCACGAAACATACACAGTGGATCTATGTGTCGCAAATTATACATACTCCATCGCAACCTGGATCACAAAGACAATATCCAGGGTCTTCAATCTCATCACCCAAAGTACGAATCTGACCATGTGATTAGAGGTGTCGAAGTCAAACATGGTAGAAACCACTTGATTACTGGTCATTGATGTAACCATTAACAAGTGCGAGGGAAATCACAATTGATGTCAATGACTCCCAAGGTACTGTAGTACAATCCATCGACTGTGAGTAAATGAGTTGATGTCGAACACCCGATGAAATCTTTCGATCAGGGGTCAATGATGTAAACCCACTGTCGAAAGTGAGGAAACTTGCCATTGAGGCATGCAAGCTCCAAGGTACTAAATAATTTCTAAGCCTTGATTCCGGATAATGTGCTGAATTCGACGGAGTAAGACTCATCACAGGAGGGCCTTGATGTATCCCTCATCAATGACACGAAATGAGTAATTTATTTTA
Source organism: Picea glauca (assembly GCA_000966675.3). Lineage (NCBI taxonomy): Eukaryota > Viridiplantae > Streptophyta > Pinopsida > Pinales > Pinaceae > Picea > Picea glauca. The sequence continues at coordinate 205,108 of JZKD02S1802772.1, read as the reverse complement.
AAGGTGAAACGGAGTATGTGGCAATTGGACTTTGGACACAGGGAAGGCTGACACGGAGTGAAAGGATAACTGTAGATGGTCGACTCAATAGAAGTTTTAGATGGACTGCTCTTGAACATATGAATGACACGACCAATGATTTGGCAGCATTGACTCAAATATGACACATGGAAAGACCTTGTTATCAAATTGAATGAGATACAAATGGATTTCCCAAACCAACTTCAAAGATGAATAGGGGGTGTCATGTTCAAGAGCGACACTTATTGCCAATTAACACAAAGATGAAACATATCCCTTTCCCAAATTTTCCCCCACCATTTCTAGCAAGTACCTCTTTATTTTTACGCAAGCTTGAAGAGGATCACATATGCTTGTTGATATAAGCTCATCGTTTGGATGAGTCCCTCGGAGTACTTTTAACGAACCCTAGGAAGGAGTGGTTCAGTCCCATTACAGGTCTGTCAATGTTTGTTTAACGAGTCCATAGATAGTAAACTTGAAGGTTTTTTAAGATTATAGAGTTTGGAAAAACACTTTAAAAGAGAACTCTCTCAGTTCCTTTTTCGTACAATAGTCCAACGATACCGAAAAAGGGTTAAACTATCACTCGAAAGACGCATACTTCAAATACTTTATCGAGCGTGAAAATAGCAAGGTTGCTCGGCAATCTTTTCTCATTTAGAGAGTCTGAAAAGAGCTTAAAGAAAACTCCAGGGGGGTTCCTTTTTCATACAACCACAGCGAGCCCGAAAAAGTGATAAAACAACGCTCGGTCATGTTCTTATGTTTTTCACAAGCGCAAGAACGAACAAAAGGCGCTCGAGGTTTTTAGGTAAAAACCATAACAAACAACCAAAATCACACCACACCAAGGAAAAATTATGTCCATAATCATCTATATTTCTCACCTGCAAGTCATTTCACTCATTTCCACATTAGTGATTAGGGTTAAATAATAAATAATCATAAAAAACCCACATTTGATATAGTAAAAAGTAATAAAATGAACAAATAACAAAATTTACCATATCATTTTCACATTTTACCATTGAGTGCCAAAAAACCCTCATTTTACCCTCTACCTTCGATGTCGAATTCCAGGAGCTACGGGAGACCATTTGACGTGCCGTCAGCAATATTTTGGTAAGTTCCTCATCCCTTATCTTTTCATGGTTTAAAAATTCAATTTCATTGGTAAAAAGTTCAGTTTTAAACTAGTTTTTTGAACCCTATGCGCGTGGAATCATTCTCGCAGGTGGCCCATACGAGACCTACGAGAATGACCCATTCTCGCAAGTGGGCCTTAAGCAGCCTGCGAGAAGTTCGCACTGCACATAATAGTTCACCTGCAAACAACGCAGAATTCAAAATTTTATGCAACGTTTAGCCAATTGCAAGAATTTTTCTCATGAATAAGATCACTAACCATGTTTGTATGTTTCTTATGCAGGTTAATAGCCGCAACCATGGTACTAGAGTGGTGGGAATGAGAGCATGAGGAGGATAATTCCAACGCTGAAAATCACCCTCCAACCATAGCTGCACTAAGAGACTGTGGTCTCTTAAAATACTTCCGCATCCCAGGTATGAGAGCCCAAGTTTGATTACTGGAGTACTTAGTCCGAATGTGGGATCCGGACCAACAAGTTTTCATCGTGGGAGCTCATACATTGACTATTGATATTGAGGATATCTATTTCTTAACCGGATTATCTAGACGTGGATCCTATGTCAGTTTGTCTGGCAGCAGAGCAGGCGGGTTGAAAATGAGTGAATATTGCAACCAATACTGTGTACTTGAGGCCGAGAGACAGAAAGGAAAAGTGGCAATTTGGGGAGTTACTGATTTGACTCTCCGCACGATTCTCTTCACCATTGCTCAGATGGCAGGAAGTGCAGCTCCACATATGGCTCTGCAGAGCTATTTCCAGTACGCCATCGAGTGTACTGAGCCCCAGGTATTTAACTGGGCTGACACAGTATTACGCAATATCAAGAAACAGTTGACTAAGTGCAGGCGAGGAGGTCTAAAACAGTTTGGATATGGTTCTTTATTAGTTTCCTTCTTCTTAGAGAGGGTCCATGTGCTACGTCTACAGGCTGAGTGGCAATTGTCAGGTCCCAGGGATCCGAGGATGTTACGGTGGTGTCGGCTCATGGTCCGACATGTGGCAGGTCCTATCGTCAAATATGACGATGTTTTCTTCGACTGGTTGTAGAACCAGATGTTGATGGTGGACGACTACGCATATGCCGGACTAGATTTCTGAGGAGATCTAGATTTAGCGCTACCTGAGGACACACAGTGGGGAGACCTCGGTAAGAAGAACACACAATTTTTTTTTTTAATGTTTTTGAATTTTAATCATATTTAAATGTTTTTTTTTTTATAGATTTACCCGAAGACTAACACCAAATACTTGTTGATAACACAGACGTTGGACCATATCAACCTGCTAGCAGTTCTCCTATCTAGCGACGAGGAGAGGCAGCAGTAGAAGTTCCACAGTACGCCGAGGATTATCTGACGGTGGAGTAGAATTTACAGGGTCTGATGGCAAATGTTCCAGATATGACTCTGGAAGAGTTTCCACGACGCGATCAGTGTCACACTGTGGGGGTTTCCGCATCTATGGGTCGAATGCTTCGCAGAGTTGCTAGGACATTAGTGTGTTATCGTGAACATCATCTGTGATGTCATTATGTAGAAGCCAGGAGCTTCAATTTTTGATATTTTGGTCTTCGGACAAACATTTTGTAAAAAACAAACCCTTTTGATCGTTATATATATACACGGCTTCTACCGGTTTACTTTACATTGTGTACATTTTAATGTGTTTGATTTATAAATGATTTAAATGCCTATCCAATACATAATTAGCTAAAGCATTTGTTAATGTATTAAGACATCTAGGAATATGTTGATATTCAATATGATCAAAATGTCGTTCCAAGAGGCGAATCCGCAAATATACCCTTAATAAAGTAGGACTTCGAATAGAGTAGACATTACTTAGCTGTAATACTACAAGTTGTGAGTCAAGTCGCACAACCAAGTGATGAATTCCAAGAGAGATAGCATCAACCAATAACTCAATAATGGCGTTATACTCTGCGATGTTGTTGGTTGCCCGGTCGAGCCATACACCTCGTAAAGATATAAGCTCGTTTGTTGGGGCATAGATTGCCCATGCAGCGGAAGCTAGGTTCTTAGTACTATGGCTAGCACCGTCAGTGAAGCCAATATAAGGTAGCGAATACTCCGACATCTGGCAATAAAACACAACGTCACGTAAGGGCAGAGACCAGATAACGTCAAAAGAAAACTAAAGTAACACACACAGTATGATACATAAAATACAAGTACTCGTGCACAAATGACTTATGCATAGTACTTATTTAAGTACAACCCATTCCTGGGTTCAGTCAAAGGTACACCATCATAATCCACCAGCTCATACGCTCCTTTTTCCAAAACTTTGCTAACAATGTAAGGCCCACGCCACATTGGTTCGAATTTCCCAACTCCTAAGACATCTTTATCTTGTTCATATAGAAGAACAAGATCTCCTTCAGAGAAAACACGAGGCTTGACATGCTTGTCATATTGTGCCTTAACACGTTTCTTCTGGGCTTCTATTACAAGAGTAGCGTCACGGTGAGTCTCGTCTAATCGCATCAGATACAACATACGTTCCTCTTCAGCAGAAGTATTGGGTAAGAGTTCTACAGCTAGTTTCAGAGACGGTATTTCACATTCTATTGGCAGAATGGCTTCCATGCCATAAACTAATCGAAAGGGTGTAAATCCCGTAGCAAATGTAACATATGTTCGATATGCCCACAATGTTGAAAACAACATCGTGTGCCAGCTGGTTTTATGAATTCCTATCATCCGTCGAATCATAGTTATGAGAACCTTATTGATTGCTTCGACCTGGCCATTAGCCTGCGGATAATAGGGTGTTGAGCTATCATGATGAAGGCCCAACTTTTCTGTGAGTTCAGACATCATATAATTTCTAAAATGACTACCATGATCGGTAACAATAGCCTGAGGAACACCAAAACGAGTGATGACATGGTTGAAAAGAAATAACGTTGTAGTCTTCCCAGTATTATCGAATGTTGGCATCGCCTCAGCCCACTTAGTAAAATAATCAACAGCGACAATAATATAACCATGCCCCCCGGCCGAGTGAGGGTGACATGTCATGAAATCAATGCCCCATTTTGCAAAAGGACCTACTGAGACCATAGGGTGAAGGGGAGTAGGATGCGACTAAATCTTCTGATTATAGGTCTGGCAGGCATGACACTTCTGAACAGCAGTAATGCAGTCATTGAACAATGAGGGCCAAAAATATCCCGCACGTAAGATTGTCTGGGCAGTAGCATACCCAGACATATGACCACCATATGCTCCAGAATGGAAGTCATTCAAGGCTTTCTCGGCTCCGTCAAAAGTCAAACAACGCCGAAAAATAGAGTCAATACCTCAACGGTAAAGCATATCACCAAGGATAATATATTGACGTGCTTGATAACGGATACGACGACGTTCGGTGCTAGACAAAGTAGGCCGAAAAGTTTGAGTTTGGAGATATATAATGATATCTCCATACCAAATATCGTCAGTACTGATAAGGAAAAGTGATTCGTTAGGTAACGAATCGACTGCTATATTTTTCGTGGCAGAGTGGGGAAAATCACAAATTAACTCAGCAAAAACTAAATATTTCTTCGACTTGGCGCGATTGAATTCCAAGTCGAACTCCTGAAGAATGACAATCCACTTGGAGTACTTGCCCCCCAGCAATTGACGTGTCAATATATGTTGCATGGGGTTATAATGTGAAATCACTGTAGTTTTTCTGGAGAGAATATAATGACGGAAACGTTGAACTTCTTGAACAGTAGCCAAGGCCAGCTTTTCAACATGTTGGTACTTGATTTCAGTGGAAGTGAGACTTTGACTCAAGTAATATATAACATGTTCATTGTGTGCATCATCCTCTTGAACGAGAACCATGCCGATAGTATACTCGGACGCAGCTAGATAAAGAAATTAATCCAGACTATAATCAGGAGGGAAAAGAAGAGGAGCTTTCGTGAGGGACAACTTTAAAGATTCAAAAGCGTTGTTAGCAACCTTATCCCAGACAAACTCTGAACCTTTCTTTAGAAGATGTGTAAAACCCTGAGTAATCTCGGCATAATTCGGGATGAAGCGATGAAGAAAGTTTTCTTTTCCCTGCAAACTTTGTAATTGGTGCAAAGAAGAAGGAGGAGGGAGATTAAGAATCGCCTCAACTTTAATAGGATCTACCCGGATCCCATGACGTGAAACAGTGAAACCAAGGAGACGGCCGGATTCTACGCAAAAGACACATTTATGAGGATTCAGGCGAATGCGATAGAATCGACAATGAACGAAAATTGCTCGGATATGATTAGGGTGATCGACTCGACGTAAAGAATGAGCCGGAAAATCGTCCAAATAAGGTTGAACGATATGCTTGATATCATGAAATGCGTAAGACATAGCACGTTGGAACATTGCACCTGTGTTCTTCAGACCGAAGGGGAGTTTTCTATAGGCGAAAGTACCCCAAGGACAAATAAAAGCCGTTTTATGTTGGTCCTCAGGAGCGATATTAATTTGATTATAGCCAGAAAATCCATCCATGAGGGAAAAGATTTCACTGCCGACACAGTCATCGACGATCTGGTCAATGAAAGGGGTTGGAAAATTGTCCTTTGGACAAGCTTTGTTAATATCCCGATAATCAACACAAACGCGTATACTACCACCTTTCTTATCAATCGGTACAGGGTTGGAAACCCATTCTGTTAATGCCACGGGATAAATAAAACCGACTTTAAGAAGTTTTTCAACTTCAAGTTTAATAGTTGTCGCTTTACGTGGATGGATAGGACGGAGGCACTGCCGGACTAGTTTAGCTCCGGGATATGTCTTAATTTCATGGACAACAATAGCAGGGTTGATACCTGGCATCTCTTCATAACTCCAGGCAAAGATATCATGAAATTCTTTAAACAAGGAAGTATAAGTGACAATTTCTTCGGGAGAACACGAATCTCCAATATGAAACATTTTCAACTATCCCAGGTTTAACTGAAATATCTATGGGTATCGTGGGAGAAATGTTACTGAGGTTCCCTTCTGCAAACACATCATGTGTAGATTGGGGAACTGTGGATATAACAACAATGGTCGACGGAGTCGAAATCGACTGATAATTCTCAAGAGTGTGTTGTTCCAGAAACAGTATGGAACGATGATGCCCATCGTCCCAAGGGGTGTCCTCCATGACGGACATGATCATCTCATCAGTGGGAAAAATGACATGGAAAGGATCAGGAGACAACTCATCAAAAGAAGAAGTAGTAAGGGTTTCTGATTGAATGGCTTGATAAGCGGACTCAACCGGACTTAACGGCATGACGTCGTCGAAACGAACATGATCTCCAGGATCAAGGACTATCTAAGGGTCGACAGTCATAGGAAGTTCATGAGGTACAATAGAGATCATATTAATAGAAGCAACTGACGGGCGTGGAATATCGGGTGGTGGTGGTATGGGGAAAGTACCCATTAACGAAGAGTCTTTTAAAAGACTGACTCCAACATTCTCGTAACCCGGTGGGGTTTTAGCTATGAACGACACGTTGCCAGTGTGAGTATTGGCATTAAAGAAGGCAAGTTGATCAATCGTAACCACTTTTCCCTAGTGAGGAAATCATACAACACGAAAAAGAGTTGACACAATAGCACGCATAGAATCGACCTAGCTACGACCAAGTAGAAGGTTATAATCTAGGGGAGCATCGAAAACTTCCACTTCAACCTGGACGGTCTTACCTTCGAGAGTAACAGGCAACAACGGAAGAACACCGTAAGGCTTAAAACCAGAGTCGTTGAAGTCTCTCAAAGTATTTTGTGATTCATTTAAAGGAGGAGAGCCAATGGCTTTCCAACAAGTAAAAGACATTACACATGTAGAGGCACCCTCATCAATAACAGTCCGAAAAATGCCCTTGTCGGCGACAACAACTTGTATTTGAAATGCAAGTTGTGGGGGTAACCTTGGAATATGGTCTTCCAATTCAAAGACTATCAAATTCGTATTCATGGGATCTTTCCACCTATAGCTTTCAACAGAGCCCTTCGTTGTGCGGGACAAGACTAAAGGACTTCAAGGGCAGACATCGCTGAAGGTGCTTGGGCCAGATCTTCTACAATGCTATAGTTCTGGGCCACGCGAGCACGAGGATTGAATGTCGATTTCTTAATGACACCTTTTGGAGGTGGTCGTATAACTGTATCGAGGCTTGGTCGTTCGAGATGAAGAGGATCGTTTGTGGGTGGATTCGGTGGAGAGGGTTGTACGAGATTAGGAGGGAAATCGTCAACCTTCTCCTTAGAAGGAGTATAGTCTTTAGCTCTAGTGGTAAGTGCAACATTGTCTTTCTTGGAATCACCGGTGCACATCAAAACATAAGATGTTGTAGAAGTAGAGGGTTGGTCGTGGATGACCAACGAAGCCTGTTGTTGAGACAGGAAGGGTTGAGACAAGACTGCCGGCATAGAGGGTTTCGGCGTTCCTTGAAGGAACTTGTTAACCTCGGCACGTCTCGGAAAATCCTTCGTGTAGTGATCGTCACCACAGACAAGGCAAGGGTAGCGTGGTTTGCGCTTATCCCGGTCTTCAATATGAGGGGATTTGGTTTTCTCATTCTGATTATTGTTTTTACTCTCCTTATTCTTGCCTCTCCCTTTCTTAGATTTGTTCTTACCAGTCAGCGTAGATTGAAAAACGTTCACTTCAGAGGTTTTACTAGCGGGAGGAGCAGGATACGGAGCACTTTGAACATTAGAAGAATTGGATTTAGGGGTTGTAGTTGAAACAGAATGTGAGTGGGTATGAGTGGCACCAATCACACCATCAGCTGCATGCAAGGCAGCTGGAGCAGCAGAAGTGATGGAAGTACCAGGACAAGGTAAATCAGGTAGTAGGGTGTAAAGTGTTCCCGTTTGCGAATAAACGAGATCAAGATACTGAGCGCGACTTATAGCCTGCTCTTATATAACAACACCGCCCATAGCAATGTCTTTACCAATTTCATTCACAAAAGATTTCGTAAACCATTCTGCCAGTAACTGATCAAGGAGTTCAAGTTTGATGAGACGTCGTCTCTGTCTCCACTCGTGTATATGATCTGAGATGTGAGTACCTTTCGTTTGTTTAAAAGAAGTCAAGATCTCAGTCCCAGTATCATAACGGATCGGTAACTGGTAATGTGTGAGAAAATCCATAGCTAAGGTGTTGAAATCAGAAAAGAAACCTCGTGGCAGTTCAATATACCACTTCGCAGCTGAACTGGTAAGGGTTCATTGAAAAAGACGCAGACGAATGGAGTCATCCATCAATGAGTTGGACGAACACCATAAATGAAAATTCATGATGTGATTATTTGGGTCCTCTCCCGCCTTGCCATCGAATTTTGGAAAATTCGATGGGAGCTTAGCAGGAATAGCAGGCCATTGGGGAGAGTGACGAATAGGATCATTTAGAATCCTAGACAAATCGAGAAAATCCAAGGTAGCAAGAAAATGTAACTGTCGGTTTACCTGTGGGTACTGATGGCTTTGGGGTGGAAGCCCCGTTGGCAGACCAGTAGGAGCATAAGCAGACTGTCTGTAGAGGGAAGTCCCCGGTTGGTTCGGTGTTGGCCAGATAGGGTAGTAGCCCCAAGGATTGTAACCTTGAATTTGAGTAGGGACCTAAGGTTAGGTAGTTTGACCCGAACCCCAAATAGGATTAGTTACACCTGGATATGGTTGGCCTACATGAGGGACAATTTTCTGCGCCCTAGGAGTTTGAGAAAAGTTTTGTAAAAGATGATTCCAATACTGGGCCAACTCAGGAGGTATGTTTTGTCCAAAAGGGGAGGTTGGTCCCCCTACCATAGGTATAGTTCCACCTGGGAGTTGTGTACCATCTGTAGGTTGTGTGGTAACTGTATTATGTCCGGGAAAAGGAAAAGGAACCGTACTACCCTGTCCACCAACAAGAATCTGCAAGTTTGGTGCAACAGTCGAGATAGTGCCACTAGGATTAGGATTGCCAGTAGGAAACTGAGGGAGTGTCGGGATGAAACCGGGAATAGGATGCCCAGGAAACGGAGGACCACCTGGAGAACCAGCTGGGGTTTGCGGAGGTGTTGGATGGGAAACATTCAACAAAGGATTCAATGCATGGTAACCAGGGGGTAAATTTGGGTTGACCTCAGGTATTCACTGGGTATTGATACGGGCAAGAGTAGTTGCAGGATTCTCGGTTTGGACACTCGTAGTATTCGCAAGATGGGCCATCTCGGGAGGGAGAACAAAGTGATAAGTGGTAGTCTCTGGTGTAGTTTCTGGTTCAGGAGACACAGGAGGGTTGATTTCGTAAACGGGGGGTGACTCAGTACCAAAAAGGACTCGTCAGAAATCACTTGACCAAAAAGGATCTTGGCCTACTACACCATGAGAAAGCCCAATGGTTGATTCAGAAGATGTAACAACGGCTTCTTCAGAAGGATTTAATCGCCCAACAGGTCGTTTACCACGACGAATGTGATAGTCCTTTATAGTATTGGTAATTCAAAAATCACCTAGAGAATCAGTGCGTACTACCTGTGGAGGTGGTGTAGAAACGTCTTGGACTTCACTTATGTTCACGTGTGGTGGAGTAACAACGGGGATTTCACCCTGACGAGGACAGCCCTCAGGGGTGCCTTCAGGTATTGTTGTATGCAAGGGTTGTGAAGCATCCAGATGTTTCAGGGATAAACCTTGCATCCTACGTGAACGTCATGGGGGAGCAATTGTAAACAAGTAACAAACTCCGCAATGAAAATCCTATGGTCAACTTCGAGAAACAAACAACACACACTAGTAAACAAAATCTAGAAGCAATCACCAAGCAAACAATACCTTCTAATATCGAAGCCACTAGTTGGTGATGAA
>JZKD02S1802772.1:154108-170938 GCA_000966675.3 Picea glauca | reverse complement strand
TAACTTTTGACTAATTAATCCCAGAGAGCCAAGTCCATTGATGGAGGCTCAAGGAGATGTAGCCCGGAGGGGGGTGAACTCCTTTATCATGTTGTTCTTGTTGTGCGTTTGATGGCTTATTTGTTGCAAGTTGTGTTGCTGTGTATTTATTTCAAGTACATATTTAACCATCTAAAAGAACATTTCCTCATACATAAGCATTTACAAGAAGATACATGAACTTAACACATAAGTTTATCTTGCATATTTTAATACAAGAAGCAAGGTCCTGTTAAAGTTTATTTTAATGAAGTAGAGGGTGCTTGCATAGCATAACAAGTCAGCCTTCTATTTTCAGATCAAGTCTGTAATCAAGGGTTTCTATGGTTGATAACTCAAAATTTGACTTGTATCTGGCAGGATGGTGCTAGAATGGAGGGAAAGGGATCACAAGGAGGCAGATGTTTTTATGGATAGAGATCTGAGGGCCCAAATGGCCTTGAAAAGATGTGGCTTATATAAATTTTGGGCACTCAAAGGGATGAGGTCCCAGGTGAGGTTGTTTGAGATGCTTGTGGGTTACTGGGACCCTGACAGTGAAATCTTCATCCTCGATGGGAAAACATTGAGGATTGAAGTAGAGGATATCTACTTTTATACTATATTATAATGTCGGGGTGAGGTTGTAAACCTAAAATCACAGGGAGCAGGGAGAGGAATGAAAATAGAGGAGTACATAGATGCCCACTATGTAGCAGGGACTCTGAAAGTCGGGATTCAACTCCCCATCCAAGCGATAAATAGTCTTAACCTTAAGATTGTTTTCCTTGTGTTGACTAGGATCAGAGGATTGACCTTGTTGCATTAGGCATCGAGGCTGCTCATGTTATATGTTCTGGAGTGCTTGAGACCCACAATATATGACTGGCGTACCTCACTATTGGCTACTATGAAGAGCCAATTGAAAGAGTGCAAATAGGGTAGCAAGAGGAACTTCGAGTTCACTTCTATATTGTGCAGTTTCTTCTTTGAGAAGGTTCCAAGTTTGGGACCTAGAGTCTATATTCTTCCGAGAGGACCTCGCAATCCATCCATGGCACGGTGGGCTGAGGTAATGAGATGGGAGGGGGGAGGTAGGGTGCCCACACCCTACAACGAGAATTTCTTGTACTAGTGGCAGCAATAGGTCATTGATCCAGATGACTACCCCTATGTAGGGATTGACTTTAGAGGGGATTCTAACATGCCATTCCCACCAGGGGACGCCTACGGGGACATAGGTATGTCAATGTTTTTAAATATTTCATTTTTTTTTGTATTTTTGTATAGTGAAACAAAAGTATTTTTGGATGATGCTTAAGTACTAACTAGACACTTGTGTAATGCAGACGTGGGTTTGTGATGGCTGGAAGGGCTTCCTCGACATCATCAAAGGAACCGAGAAGACGAGGCAGTGGGAGGATAAGCTAAGAGAGTCCTTCAAAACCTGTAGGGAAACCTGTCTCATTTGACTCATAAGATTTTGATGGTTCAAGTAGAGGATCTGTCGGAAGCCATGCAACGGCAAGTGGTTGGTGTGCCTAAATATTAGCAGTGACTTTTTCGACATCTCACAAATGCCATATTTTTTTACCATGACACACATCCGGTGCCACAGGCATAGATGTCATGGATATTGTAGTACCGGTTGTATATGTGTATTGAGGGTGTTAGCACAATTTTTTACTATAAACACCATATGTTTTGAAAAATATTTTGGCCCTTGACCAAGTTTTGGGAGATACTTGGTCATGTTTGACCATTTTTGGGACTTCGACAGTTTGTCAAAGATGGAGCGCTAGATAAAGCAGAGATTGTGGAATCTCGATCCACTTTTGGGTCCCTTTTGTGTTTTTAGGATAATGTAACGGGAACATGATGTCGGTCCATGGGATTTTCCCATGTGTAGGCCTATTTTGTATGTATAAATAAGTAAGATAGGCTATGTAAGAAGTATTACATCTATGTGATGGTAAATATTGCTATGTGCAAGTGATCTATGTGATTGAGTAGGCTTTGTGCATACTATTGAACTTGCAGTGTTAAGTGCAAGTGTTTGTAAGAGACTGGGTGCTCAGATACCCAGGGAAGGAGGATCTAGCAAAGTGTGCAGATCTCCTGTTTTATGCAGAGAAGGGTTTTGGTGACTTTGTGCTTGTAACCTATTTGACTGAAGATAATAAAGAACAAGAGTTGGTGGATGTAGCCCCAGGGTGGGGGTGAACCACGTAAATCTGTGTGTTATTCTTTGTGCTTCAACTTGATGTGTTTATCCCTTCTTTTGCTAAGTGCTTTGATATATTTAGATATATGCTACTTATGCTTTGTGCTTCTTAGAGGTGTGTGAATGTTAGATTTGACATGTATGAAGATGCTTAGTGTTGATCTACCGGATCTGATCTGTTTTACTATTTCTAAGTGATGAAATACCTTAGATCTAAGTGAATGATGTGATGCTCTGTGTTATCTATGAAGTATAATAAGGGTTGAATATCAACGAATGATCGATGCTAACTACTCTGTAAGTGATATAATCACATAACTGTGTCCCAGCTAAGGTTGCAGACACCTGAGTCTTGCAACCACCGCTGCCTCTACCTCAGGTGAGACTTCATCTTCTTCACAGGTGTTTCCGAAAGGGTTGGTAGTTAGGGTTTTGTTGGTGCTCTCTTGTAGCGTTGAACCCTGGGTCTGCCCCTGTGCCAACAAATGGTTCCGTTGTTGGGACATGAAACTGTGATTTCTAGGAACTAAAGAAGAAGAATCTTTGCGCAAAGATTTGATCTGAAACCGTGGAATCTATGTGCATAGATCTATTGCCCTAGTGCACAACATCCTACTTGACCTGTGAAGCTTTGTGCCAAGAAAGAAAGGTTAGATCTGCAAGAAAAGAGGTTGATACTGAAGAAAAGAAGCAAGATCTGAATGCTTTGTGCACTAATAAAGGTAATATTGAAATTTTCTAATTAAAAGAGGTAAGATCTATAAGCTATGTGCTCTGATAAAGGTAAGAATAGTTAAAAGTTCTAGATCTGAAATCTTTACACTCTGTAAAAGTAAGATAAGTGGAAATTTGTGTTTCTAAAGCATGGATCTAGGTATGTTTGATAGATTCTGTCCTAGCTTAAAAACTAGGGCATTAATAGATGAAAGAAGGTTTGATATGAATAGATCTGATAATAATAGTGATAGATATGTTATACCTATGCATAGAAAGAATGTTTGGACTAACAAATGGATGTAGGATCCTAGAAAGAACTTGTTGCAGGTTAGCCCCTATGATCCTAGTACAAAGTGCAAAAGAGGTTGGGGATCATTTAAAAGAAAGAGAGGATTAACCCTCTATTACAGTTGTAGAAAACTGGGACATCTAGCTAAGGAATGCTCTAGTGGAAGGCCTAGTTGTCTTTGTTGTAAATCTCTAGACCACGAAGTATTGGATTACCCTAGAATGATTGCTAAGATTGAAAGAATGAATCTGAACCAAGAGGCAGATCTAGAAATAGTAGAACCCCAGAAAGAATCAGCGAAAGTATTGCTACAGATGAAAGAAACCATGAATGACCATTGACATGTTAGGTTATCAGATATCTTTAAAGAAAAAGAATGCATCAAAGTAAGAATAGGGGACTTCGACATTGATTGTGTTATGTATAAGGAAACACAAATGAATATCATGAAAGAGAGAACTTGGGAAGCTATAGGGAGGCCTATTATGATTCCTTCATTATGAGGAATAGGACTATTCAGAGGAAAATTGGTAAACCTATGTGGAAAGCTCACTCAGATATCTATGAATGCCAATGGAACTTTGACTGAAGAAGATTTTGAGATTATTAAATTTATTGAGGATAGCGCCTCGTTTACCATGTTATTGGGAAAATCATGGATTGATAGAGATCAAGCTAGATGAAAGGAAGAAGAAGAAGTTTTGGAACAACAAAAACAAGTTGCAATAATTCATGACCAGAAGGATCACACAGTTGATTGAAGAACAGGAGAACAGATTGAAGTTGTCGCAGTTACAAGAACATTGGAAGACCCACAGAAGACTGAAGTACCTATCCCAGACAAAGAAGAAATATTACCCCTGAGTCTTAGGAGAGAACCTCAACAACGCACAGTGATTATGCTAAAAGAAGATAGGAATCAGAACGAAAAAAGACAGACCAATTTGAAGATTACTGGAAAGAAGGCTAGAAAGATATGTAAGAAGAAGGCTAAGATTGAAAATTTATAGAAGGCCCTAGAGGGGGCATCACAGAAAGAAAACTTGCAGAATGGGAGTTTCATCAGGATATCATAACAACGACATAGGTCACTTCACCATGGTGAAGCAATATAGTCTTTGGGGATGATATATACGTTCGAATGATCCTCTGAATGGCTGGAAAAACATTTATGGCTCGCCACATGACCATTGGACTGTGCCATAATGGAAAAAACAAGAGTTAATGAAGCCTCATACCCGTTGCAAGAAATCTATTGTTGAGTTTCCTATTTACCCCGTCGTGTCATGCACGAAGAACACTTTTTCCAAATCGATAATTTGAGCTCACAACCTTGGTTAAGATTGTCCAGTGATCATTACGCTCTTACTTTCCATCTTATTTATGTGTCTACATTACTCCGTGAACCTGATATTATTAACCCCAAGCATGTATGTCAAAGAGCTTAATGCACTTGAAGAATCTGTGAAGGAATTACTCATTGATCTCAGGACCAAGAAAGTCATGTCGAAAAGAAGGATGTCTGTAGGTGTGCAAGCATCATCAACAGGAGGATTCCAAGCTTCTCCATCGACTGCTCATAGAGCAAGAACTTCCAAAATCATGACAGAGATGAGAACGAAGCATAGAGATGATATCGTGAATGCTAAGTTGATTCCAAGCATCTTACATGCGTGTATACCTCCTATGAGTGGCGCAGTAAACAAAGATAGCGTGCCTAGAGATTTTGACTATGCCTTGGTCACTGCGTACCTCCTGAAAGGCATATGCGCAGTTCGCACAGACCAGGATAAGATAGCAGCATTGAAGTTTATTGACTTCAACCTTGGAGACCGTAAAGCTTACAATATGCTCACCCTGCATAAGTATCTGACCAAGATGAAAGGAAAGAATTCAAATATTATCCCCCAGCCTTGGACCCATAACCTCATGCAATCTACCCTACTTAATGTTATGAAGATACCACACTTCGAACGACATCAAGAAGTGAACGCATGTGTTAATTTGTTGTTATCCTGTTACCATGGAGGATATTTATGGCTAAACCAATGTATCACAGTGGATCTGACCTTGATCCATCGGATCATCGGGCTGAGCATGCAAGGCCCTGACCCACATGATTTTTACCCTAGAAAGACCACAGACCGAGCCTTAGCATAGAAGATAAAAGAGACTTATGGCGATGTCAAGAAGGGCATGCGAGGCTACAAAGTAGCCTCTATTCAGAATGGCGTAGTATGCCTCGCTTATCAACTAATTTTTGGGAAATTAGTTTGCAATAATCGATCCACCCAAGTCACTGGATTCATAGTAGACCTCGCAGGAAAGTGCGCGGAGGGCCTATAGATGAATTGGGTGCAGTACTTGGTAAACCAGTTGGAGCTTGACTATAGAGAATCCCAAGACCAAGGATATGAATTCCATTTCAGTTGGCTCCTGATCCTAATTACTTTCATTGCATGGGATATGCTGGAAGGTGCGACCTTCCTAGACATCGAACCATTTGAACCGTTGGCCGCAAATTTCAGTACCCTATGGTACTCGAATGATATGAATAAACAATGGCAGTCAAATGTCATGTTTCATTCATATTATAATCAGTTGAAAGTAGCTATCCAGTCTACACCGTGCATCACTCCGAACACCCTCTAGAGGTTTCGGCCCCTGATGAAGTTCAACGCAAGAAGACACTTTCTCTACATCGCAGTGCGCGTTGACGAGAACAAGCAATAGTTACAATCCTATTATAAATTAATAGAAAAATATCTAGAAGAGATCACAAAGGAATGGTCGACGGACCTCCTTGTTCAAGCTGACCCTACGGAGATATCTGATGTAGACAGTCCAAAAACTGCATAGGATATACCTAGACCTAGCATGCGACAGAAGATCAACGAAGTGAAAGACTTAAGCAGTGCCTCGGTGAAGGCTTCTTCCACCAGGCCAGAGCAAGGGGTTGACGGTGAAGAGTTAGAAGAAGTTGAACAGAAGCGTAGAGACGAAGCGGAGCTTTTGAAGAAGAGGAAGGGTTCACCTCAGAAACCTTATTCCCAAAAGAAGTCCAAAGATCCCGTGACTAAGATGCAGACCACACTGACCTCAGACGACTTCAAGTTCATCGTCGCAACTCTAAATGATGTTGTGATGGAGATAGTAGAGAAGCAAGAGACTAAAAAAGAGGAGATGTATAGTCAGATCGAGATAGAGCTCCAAGGAGTGCAGCAGAAACTTCAGTCGAAGTGTGCAGTCTCCACTGTGCCCCTATCATTCGGAACACCAAAAGTAGGAGATGAGCTAGCTCAACTCCACCAAATTGTGGATTCAATCGAGGATCGACTTAGAAAAGCACAAGATGAAGCAGATCAAGCCACTCAGGCTTTGACACAAGTACAAGGAGTACTTGTAGAACAACACAGTGATGCAAAACAAGAAAAGAGTGCTCTCCAAGCAAAGTGGAATGACAAGAAAGCACAGCTACAGCAAGGAAAGAAACAGATGTTGGCAAAGAAACTGGAGGTAAAGGAAGCGGTCAACAGAGCACTTTTCTCTGTGACATTCATTGAGGTAAATACCAAATAAATAATCCCACAGTGGGTGGCATGGATTGAAGAAGTGATCCAGAAGCTCCAACAGCACATTGCATATCTAGAGCTTCCTGTAGTACCTGAGACCCCACGGGAGATCAGAGACCAAAGTGAAATAACTGACCCCATCGCAGTTGACAAACTAAAATCTCTTGCCTTGGAGTGCAAGCATCTGAGTAGCCGCAGCACCCAGACATATGAGAACCTCACCGAGAACCCAGAGTTATATAAATTGAAGTCATAGCTCCAGGAGGCAAAGTATGAAGTTGAAAAGATAAAGATGCATTTGAAGGCCCTATCACCCATAGAAATAATGAACAGATATCATGAGCAGTGCACATCCCAACAACAAATCCATGCGATCCAAGGAAAAGTGATGGGGTGACTCAACGACTTCAACCGGTGCAAGATAAGGCATGTCAGTTGTTCATAGAGGCTGAAAGCCAAGGAGCAGAGCTAGAAGAGGTTGTGATTATAGCAGAAAAGCGCATAGAGAGACCTGTCAATGATACACTCATCGAGGAGTTTTCCAAGAAAGAGGTCATAGCACAACAACAGGTCAAAGCATCTTGAGGCATTCAAGGTAGAATTGATCAGACCAAAATGACTCGGGATGAGTCACAGGTGAGTGTTGGGGGCTTGTTGGCCCTTGACCAAGTTTTGGGAGATACTTGATCATGTTTGAACATTTTTGGGACTTTGATAGCCTGTCGAAGATGGAGCGCCAGACGAAGTGGAGATTGCAGAATCTTGGCCCACTTTTGGGTCCCTTTTGGGTTTTTGGGATAATGTAATGGGAACAGGATGTTGGCCCATGGGATTTTCCCATGTGTAGGCCTATTTTGTATGTATAAATAAGTAAGCTAGGTTATGTAAGAAGTAGTACATCTAGGTGATGGTAAATATTTCTATGTGCAAGTGATCTATGTGATTGAGTAGGCTTTGTGCATACTGTTGAACTTGTAGTGTTAAGTGCAAGTGTTTGTAAGAGACTAGGTGCTCAGATACCCGGGGAAGGAGGATCTAGCGAGATGCGCAAATCTCATGTCCTATGCGGAGTAGGGTTTTGGTGGCTTTGTGCTTTTAACCTATTTGACTGAAGACAATAAATAAGAAGAGTTGGTGGACGTAGCCCCAGGGTGGGGGTGAACCACGTAAATCTGTGTGTTATTCTTTGTGCTTCGACTTGATGTGTTTATCCCTTCTTTTGCTAAGTGATTTGATATATTTAGATAGATCTACTTATGCTTTGTGCTTCTTAGAGGTGTGTGAATGTTATATCTGACATGTATGAAGATGCTTAGTGTTGATCTACCAAATTTGATTTGTTTTATTGTTTCTTAGTGCTTAAATACCTTAGATCTAAGTGAATGTTGCAATGCTCTATGCTATCTGCGAAGTATAATAAGGGTTGAATATTAACGAATGATCGATTCTAAGTTCTCTGTAAGCAATATAATCATAGATAGGTTTCCCATCTAAGGTTGCAAACACCTGAGTCTTGCAACCACCCCTGCCTCTTCCTCGAGTGAGACTTCATCTGCTTCATAGGTGTTGTTGAAAGGGCGAGTAGTTAGGGTTTTGTTGGTGCACTCTTGTAGCGTTGAACCCTAGGTCTTCCCTTGTTCCAACAATATATATAAAACATGGATCTTTGGCTTTACTTATATTTACAATGTGTAAATTGATGAGATGGTTTTCTTTGCTTTAGTTATGTGACAAATGCCAATATAAACGAAATTAGCATAAGCATTGGATACATTATTAGAATTCCTAGGAATGTGATAATAAGTAATAAAATCAAATTGTCGTTCTAAAAGATGTACCCGTAGGAATCATCAGAGTAAAGTAGGATCATGCACATGGTAATTGTCATTCAACTAACATACTACTAACTAGGAATCCAAGCGAACCTCTAAAGAGTGAATACCATGTGAGATAGCATCGTGCAAAAGTTCTATAATGGTGCTATATTCGGCCACATTATTCATGGATGGCCCTAGGAATACTCCACTTGAAGACACCAGTAGACCCTTGAGTGAGTTAACCACCCAAGAAGTGGAAGCCAAGTTTTGTGTATGGCGATTGGCTCCGTCTGCGAATCCTAAGTAGACCAAAGACTCCGTTGACATCTTCCAACTAACGGAAAATGCGATAAGCAAGTTGAAGACGAAAAGAAAGGGAAAATATACATACACTAAATTGCATTAGTATACAAAGAGTTCCACCAAGATTGGGGCTCAAGCATGATATATTTTCTAGGCTCGGCCAACATATTCCCTTCATAATATTCTAACTCATACGCTCCTTTTTCTAAGACATGTCGCACGATATAGGGACCGTGCCACATGGGTTTAAACTTGCCTTCCCCCAATGGTTCTTTGTCTTAATCATACAATAGAACCAAGTCACCCTAGGAATACAACTGAGGATAGACAGACTTATCGTACTAGACCTTGACATGTATTTTTTTCACCTCAATAGTCGTAGACGCATCTCGACGTTGCTCGTCAAGACTCTCTAGGTGTACAAGGCGTCGCTCAAGATCGGAAGTGTCAGGTAGGAGTGTGACTTCCAACTTAAGAGAAGGGATTTCAGATTCAATAGGTAATATTGACTCCACACCATGTACTAATTGGAAAGGGGAAAATCTAGTGGCAGTCTTGACTGAGGTTCGGTATGCCCAAAGTGCGGGATATAGCACAATGTGCTAGTCAATACTTTGGCTGAATTTGTTTTTCAAAATGGTCTTGAGAGACTTATTGACAGCCTCTAGTTGTCCATTTTCCTATGGGTAATAAGGATAAGAATGATCATGTCTAAACCCCATCTTAGATGCTATTTCTTCCATCATTTCGTTATGAAAGTGACTGCCATGATCAGTGACAATCTCACTCAGGATACCGAACCGGGTGATAATTTGGTTGAATATGAAGAAGGAAACACTATTCCCATTGGATTTAACTATAGGCATGGCCCCAGACCAGTTATTAAAGTAGTCGATGAACATGATAATTTGTTGATGCCCCCCAACCGAAGTTGGGTTGCAATCCACGAAGTCCACCCCCCACTTGGTGAAGGAACCGATGGTATTGATTGGGTGAAGAGGGGTTGGATGCGAGTGCATATTCTGAGTGAACACCTAGCAGGGGTGACACTTATTAACCACTTCAATACAATCTTTAAATATAGAAGGATAGAAATAATCGGCTTGCAAAATTTTTTGGGATGTCGCAAGCCCGAATAGATGACCACCACAAGCCCCACTGTGGCAATCGTTTAGGACTGACTCATCTTCTCCGTGAGTTAAAAAATGATGTAAGATATTGTTTATTCCTTAGTGATACAAAGTGTCACCCACGATAGTATAATTCTTAGCTTGGTATCTTACACATCGTCAGTCATCTCACGAGAGATGTTGAGGGAACTTCAAAGTTTGAAAATAGAGAACAATGTCTCTATATCAGGGGTCGGATGACGAGATAATAAAAATGTGTTCATCTGCAAATGAATCAACATGGATAACATCCTCATCTAATCGTGGAAAGTTGGATATTAACTCCGTGAAGACTAGCGATTTCTTAGATTTCGCAGAAGTGAAATCAAGATCAAACTCTTGTAAAACAACAATCCATTTATTGTATTTTCCCCCTATGATATGCTTGGTAAGGATGTATTGAAATGGATTGACATCATCAACCACACTAGTCTTGAAACTTAGTATATAATGATGTAAATGTTGTATTGCATGGACGACAGCCAAAGCTAGCTTTTCAACATGAGAATAATTAAGCTTAGGACCAACTAGATTTCAACTAAGATAGTAGATGACGTGCTCGTGGAGTGCATCATCCTCCTGAACAAAAACCATACCAATCGTCTCCTCAGACGTGGTGATATAAAGAAAGTAATCCCTAGTGTAGTTAGGAGACTTTAGCAGAGGTGTCGATACCAAGGCTTTCTTCAAATCATCAAAGGACTCATGGGCTCACTCATCCCAGATAAAAGGGGTGTCCTTCTTCAAAAGACACATGAAACCCTTAGTGATATTGGCATAGTTTACTATAAATCAACGTAAAAATTTAGCTTTCCCCTGTAAACCTTGAAGTTGTCTAATAATGCATGGGGGAGGCAATCGAAGTATTGCCTCAACCTTTAATGGATCTACCATGATCTCAGTCTCGAAAACTAGAAATCCCAAAAGACGACTAGACCTAACGCAAAATATGCACTTATGAGGGTTCGACCGGATTCTATAGTAATGACATCTTTCAAAAACAAGCAAAAGGTGCACAGAGTGATCCACTCTCCTATGAGAGTGAGCAGCAATATCATCAAGGTAAGCTTCGACTATATTCTTAAGATCATGAAAAGCAAAGGTCATAGCGCGTTGGAAGGTTTTTTCTGACGTTTTTAAGGACAAAAGGCATTTTCCGGTATGCGAAAGTACCCCAAGGACAAATAAATGTCGTCATGTGTTGATCTTTAGGTTTAATTTGAATTTGGTTATACCCTGAAAATCCTTCCATAAAATAAAACACTTTGCTTCCCTCACACTCATCGAGAATCTGATCGATGAAAGGTGTCGGGAAGTTGTCTTTAGGACAGGATTTGTTTAGGTCACGAAAGTCCATACATACATGGATATTTCCTTATTTCTTATTCATAGAAATGGGATTGGATACCCATTCATTCAAGGGAACCAAGTAGATGAAGCCAACATTAAGTAGCTTCTCCACCTCTGCCTTAATAGCAGGGGCCTTCCGAGGGTTGACAACTCTAAGATGTTGTCGAACAAGTTTAGAATCTGGATAAGTTCTAATCTCATGCTCGAAAATACGAGTGTCAATTCCTGGCATATCTAGATATGACCAAGCAAATACATCTTGAAATTCCTTGAATAGTTTTGTGTAGAACAGGATTTCTTCTGGCGAACAATATGCACCAGTGTGTATGTTTTCAATCTTGCCAGGGGTACGAGAGATATCAATATTGACAGTAGGAGAAATACTCGCCATATTTCCTTCGGCATAAATGTCATGTGTATCAAGTGGAACTATGGTGTGACCAACTATCTCGCTCAAAGTAGATCGAAAGTCATCGTGTTCAATTCTTTCAAGCCTTGGGAGAAAATAAGAGCGATGATGCATATCATCCCAAGGTCTATTGAAACCATTCATGGCTTTGATGATATCTTCTTTAGAGCGAAAATTCTCATCGAGACAATCATGTGAACAAGACAACGAAGTGGCCCATACGGTCCTAAGAAAGGGATCCTCCTTGTCCGTCGGCGAGGTAGCAAGATCGAGATCAGCGGAAGAGACAAGAAAAGATTGATATGAAACATCCACTGCCGATAGTGGCATGGCCATTCCAGCATGCAACTGACGTTCATAATGAAGTCGGGGAAGGTAGGGTCCACAGATCACTAAAATAGGAAGTGTGGAAAGGAATGGACCTCCTTGTCGAAATGGGCCTACTGGACATGGTGTAAACCTGGTGAATCGGTGCCATGAAGTCGAAACTACCCATAAGGGAAGAATACATTCTGACACTGACATTCTCAGTTGTCGGCTGAGAATTGTCAATCACAGGGATCGATGGTCCAACAGATGCATTGGGACTAGCATACACAAAGGATAACTGATCGATCGTCACGATCCTCCCTTCATGAGGAAAAAAAAGAGTACAGAAGATGGACGATATGACGACGACCATAGCATAGGTCCAATTGCGTCCTAGTAACAAGTTATAATCAAGAGGTGCATCAACTACCTCGACCTCCACCTCTTCCTTCTTCCCACCTAACTGGGCCAAAAAAGCAGGAAGAATACTGTGAGGGTGGAAGGAATGATCGTCAAAAGCAGTCAACATGTTCGATGACTTGGAAAGGGTCAGAGAGCCGAGAGCTTTCCAACAGATCAGGGACATCACACAAGTGGCAACACCTTCATCAACAAACACATGTTTGATGGTATACTTTGAGTACCCCACGTGGATTTGAAAAGCCACATGGTAAGGCAAGCGAGGCTTCACATCTGTGACGTCAAACTTGATAAATTTTAAGCCACTGGGTTCTAGAGATCCTAACGTAGATAGTAAGGCATTCCTCTATTAAGGACACATCTAGAGTACCTCCAAAGCCGACTTCGCACAAGGGGTTTGACCCAGGTCCTCAACAATAGAGTAGTTATGGGTGGCTCTAGCATTTGGATTGTGGGTAGAGCACTTGAGTACTCCTTTCGAAATACGAGGCAGTGGATCTGATTTTTCAATCTGTAAATTCATCTCCAAAGGAGGAGGAGGAGATTATAGACTAGGTATAGCCTGTGAAGAGCGATAATCTCGAGATCAAGTGGCTACATTAACTTTTGCATCGACCATATTGATACACAAACAGTCATTGTCTTGCAATGGCGGGTTTTGACTCCCACCAGCCACATTTATGGCATTTGAGGAACTCGAGGCCATGTGTTGGTTATGTGGAAAAGGATTTGTCAGCACGGCCGGTGGTAGAGATAATAGCCTCGCACCTTCCGCAAGTTTGGGGCATAAATGAGTAAGGTGGTCATTTGTACAAATCTTACAGGGAAATTTCACCTTACATATTTCTCTCTTTCCCTCTCAAACACTATTATTTGTCTTCTCATTATTACCATTGTCCTTGGATTTATTATTATTATTTCCACCCTTACTATTATCACGTCATTTCTTCTTATTCCCGCCTAGTTGTTGGTTACCATTTGGGTCGGATGATGATTGCACTAAATGTACATCCACCAACTGAGTGGGATTGGAAGACACAGATGAATTTGGCCCTCCTGTAGATTGGTTTAGAGACAACTCGTTCAAATGGCTTGTCATCGAGTCTGTGGGTTTTACATTGGCAGAGCCTACAATGCCATCGGCATGAGGTTCAGGCTTTTGTCTAGGGTCATAAGTTGACTTTGGTGCATCCAGAAGAATGTGGCATAACATCCCAGACTAAGCATATATAAGATCTAACTGTTGGGCTTTGAATATCGCTTCTTCCTCAGTGGTAACCCTGGATGTAGCAACATCCTCCGAGATAGGAGGCTACAAAGATTTAAGAAACCATTCTAAAATAAAAGTTGGGGCTATGGATGTCTTAATCATCCTCTTCCATCTACGCCACTCCTGGATATGATCTAATATATGAGTGGTTGTGTCATGGCGTAAAGTCGACAGAAGTTCTAGGCCAACATCGTAACGAACCAGCAATTGGAAGTAGTTAAGGAAGACCAACACCATCTGACTAAAGGTCCCATATTCCCCCCTAGGTAGTTCTATATACCATTTTGCAGCGACCCCAATGAAGGTGCATTGAAATAATCTTAACCAAATGGAATCGTCATTAAGGGAATTCGAGGAGAACCAAAGGTGAAAGGTAGTAATGTGATCACCAGGATCCTCGCCATTCTTACCTTCAAATTTTGAAATGTCTGAAGGAAGCTTGGTGGGGATGGGGGGCCATGTAGGATCATGACTCACATGGTCATTCATCAACTTAGACAAGTCTGGCAGATTAAGCGTGGCCAGAAAAGGGAGACGGGCTTAACATAGTTACCA
The DNA here is from genome assembly GCA_000966675.3 of Picea glauca. Taxonomy (NCBI): domain Eukaryota; kingdom Viridiplantae; phylum Streptophyta; class Pinopsida; order Pinales; family Pinaceae; genus Picea; species Picea glauca. The sequence goes on along the minus strand of JZKD02S1802772.1, from coordinate 156,516 downwards.
ACTTAATGAGAACAGTGACCTCAAAACGAGAACTCTGGCCCAGAAAACCCATACTTTTGCATAAAAAAACATCAAAATTAACCTCCAAATAAAAAAGTGGTGCTATCGGTAACACCATTTTTTAAAACGGGGTAAAAATTACAACATTTTTCAAACATGGGCTTCAAAACTTAGACAGTAGCTCAGAAAAACCTTAAAATCAGCACCTAAAAACAAATAAGATGTTTTTGAATTTTTTTTTTCTTTTCAAAACATTAAATTTTGAGATCATTTGAAATCGTATTTTTATCACTTTGTACCATTAAAACCAAAACCTCAAAATCAACCATCAAATTGAAAAATACAACTACCGGTAGCACCCATTCTAAAATTGGGGTATGAAAATGACACATTTTTATAATGTAGTAAAGAACCCATCATTACTGTAAACAAAATCATAAAAGAAACTCTTAAATGTTTACTTTTTAAATGCTATTATCACGCAAAGCACAAGGTAATACATAATTCCATGAAAATATCACAACATACTTTAAAAATTCAACGTCACCTTTTAATAATTTTTTACTTATAATAATAAAACAGTAAATACAAGTTACATTGAATGAAATATAAATAATTTCTTAAAAGTATTGTTATATTGACCATATTCAAAACATATGAGATAAGAAATTTTACCAGCTAACAAAATTGTGAAAAACAAAAAAAAACTAGAAAAAAATTTAAAATTTCCCAAAAAAACAATAATTTAAAAAACAAAAATACGTCTTTTTGTTAAAAATAAAAGAAAAAAATCCCTTCAAACTTAAAAAAAGAAAAATAAAATTAGAAAAAAAAACTGAAAAATAATCAAAATTCAATAAAATATTTAAAAAAAAACATCTAAAATAAAATAAAAAATTAACAAAAACATTAATATTTCCTAACCTACAAATTTATTTAAAAAAAAAAATTTATAATAGGTTAATAATGTAAGAATGTTAATAATGTAAAAATGTTATAATATAACATTGTTATAATATAACAATGTTATATTATAACATTGTTATATTATAACAATGTTTATAACAATGTGATATTATAACATAGTTAACAAGGGTTGCATGGCAACGCAGTCCCTGCCGAGTTAGTTGGGAAATACATGTTGAACAATGAAACTTAGTATAACTAAATGCAGAAGTATAATGGAAGTACATAACACATATGTGATACCTTTGATATTTTGTAAAAACAATGGAAGTACAAGGGAATTGAAAAACCAAATAGGAAAAAAACAATGAAGGATTTCATTAAATAAAATATAATGGATACAAATAGAATTAAAGGAGAATACATATGCGAGTAGAGGAAAACAATAAGTGCTAAAGTATCACAATATTTGTTGATGTGTGGTTGTAACTACTTGAACAACAATAGTTTATGTAGTTTTGTAGCTTTTAAGAAGGAATAAACATGAGATGATATGAAAAGAAAAGCATGACATAGTAGGAGAGGAAATGTAAATTCTAAAACTTTAATTATTTTTTATTAGTTAAATAAAGACATTTATATGTTAATGATATGAATAATTTTGAATTGTGGTAAGAATAATGAAACGTTAAAATTTTATTTTCATATTTACCAAGAACAACCCACGATTGTAGATATTTACCAGAAATAACCTGCATCCGCCGATATTTAACAGAAACAACCTACAAATGCTGATGACTACTGTGATCAACCTACATTTACTAATATTTATACGATGAACTTACCATGATAAAGCAAAAAATACTAATATCAGCGTACAATCACTAATATTTATATCAAATAAAAATATTCAACATGATTAAGCTACAATGACAAACACGTATTACAAATTTATAGCCTTCAACCTTAAATTCTTTATATGCCACACATTGAGAGTAGAGTGCGTAAGTAGTTTTAAAAAACGAATACTAAAGTTATTCACCATAAATAAGCTACAACGACAAACATTTATTATAAATTTACAGTCTTCAGCCTTAAATTATTCATAATTTACCATGGCATTGACAGTAAAGTGCTTAAATAGTTTTTAAAATTTACTCATGAAGTTATTCACCGTAAATAAGCCACAATGACAAACCTTGCTACAAATTTACAGCTTTCAACTTTAAATTCTTCATAATTTGCCACAGCATTGATAGTAAAGTGCTTAAATAGTTTTTTAAATGACTAATAAAGTTATTAACCATAAATAAGGTACAATAACAAACATTATTATGAATTTACAGTCTTCAACTTTAAATTCGTCATAATTAACCACAGCGTTGATAGTAAAGTGTTTAATAGTTTTTAAAAACCATTACTAAAGTTATTCACCATCTACAATGACAATTTTTTATCATAAATTGACAGTCTTCATCCTTATATTCTTCCTAATTTACCAC
>JZKD02S1802772.1:136767-149367 GCA_000966675.3 Picea glauca | reverse complement strand
CCCCGCCACGGGTTCCCTACAGAAGGCCAAGCTCTGCGCAAGGTTCGAGGCCGGGACGTGGCACAAATATGGATCATGTTGTTGTGTCTAGGAGTAGGAATGTTATGACCACAGTGTTATGACCACAGTATAATTGTCAAATTTATTAATTGTGTTTACATTGAAAGACGTGAAGCCTGCAATAACACATCAAACATATTAGCCAATCAAATTTTAGAAAAATGTATTATTTTATTATTAAAAAATATTTTTTTTTTTATTTCCTATGTTACACATTTGATATAAAAAAAAAATTTAAAGTCAACTATAAACTAATAGAGAGTCAATGAGCAACTCATCGCTATAGTCCCAAGCCTTTGGCAGAGACTAATAACAATGTTATATTATAACATAGATATAATATCAATGCGACCTGGGCCAAGCCCACGAGGGTTGGGAGATGCCAAACATCACCTCAGTTATAACAACGACCATGAAATTTTCAAGACACAGTAAAAAGGTTAAAGCATAATTTTGAAAGCGACAGCTCAGCGTAGTTGGCCAGCGGGGTCCGCCTAATGCATTTACTTGTCTGCATGGTCGGTCGTACGTTGTGGCTATTCCACGCACTAACGTTGGTGTTCACTCCAATCCATTTAACAACGTCATGCATGTGTCGTCTAATGCTAACAACATGACATTCCCACAGGTTCCACTGTCGTGATTTCCCACAGCAGAATTCAACGCACTGGGGAATCAGTTTACGCAGAACTGCTCTTCGGCCCCTTGACACATCATCTACCCATCCCGTCTGCATACCATGTTTGTAGCCGCAATAATGGTAAGATACCCGTCAAGAAATCAGAACTAGTGATGTGTGTGTAGTTGGATCGGTAACAAAAGATTCGTTTAAATAATTGATAGTTATGGTTCAATTTTTATGGTCAAACATATCGCTTTCAACAATACAACTTTAAATACTTTGAAATAGGAGGACTCTTTTCTAAATGGATTAATAGTGTTCATATCAAATAGATTAATCTTCTGATTTTACATTTTATATCTATATTTATTAAAATTTACCAAAAAAATAATATATAATCAAAAATAAATCCACATAAATAATTTTACTTTTTATATCTATATTTATTAAAATCAATCAAATCATAACTAAAAATATCAATATATAGTAAAAAATAAAACAATTAAAAAAAATTGAAATTACCCAATTCCATATAAAAAAAATTATGTTCATGTAAATATATTTTATTATGTAAACTACCCAATTATATATAAATTACCCAATTACAAAAAAAATATGTTTCATATATATTTTTAATTTTATGGTTTTCTTTTCCTTTTTAGTTTTTTACGTTTTTTTTCAATGATTTTTTCTCATATAAATTTGTTTTTTAAATGTTTTTGTTTTTTAAAATTCAATTATATGTGTTTTCTTATTTATTTTAGTTTTTAATTGATCCAAAAAAAATGAATTATATTTTTTTGCTAAATATTTAAAAATAGTGTAATTTAAGTATAATTGTTTTCTATGTATTGAAGGTAAAAAAAAGTGTGTTAAAAATGATATTTTTCACTATATTTAAAATGTATGGAACCATAATTAAGGACAGATAATTATATGAAAAATCTTAATTTCAAAAAAATAAATGGTGTACAGCATTTTTAACATTGGATGAAGCATGGAAATATGATTAAAAAGGAATAAAAATAGAAATAAAATAGAAAAGTTTGAAAATAGATGAAAAAACATCGTTGAGAAAAAAGAAAAAAAGAAAAAAAAAATTGAACAATTTGAAAATAAATGAAAAAATGAGCATTTTAAAAAACAAAGTGGAAACCTTATGTATCATAAAATTTAAAATATCAAAAAACCACCTAAAAATGGAGGGGGGTGCTATCGGTAGCACCATTTTTAAAAACGAAGTAAAAAACTTGACCCCCCAAAAAACGAGAACTTTGTAGAGTTCTCGTTAAGTTGGTAACTATGTTGGTTGCGACATCTAGCCCAAGCTCCCTGGAAAGATTGTGTTTGAGGAACTGTATCCCAACCAGGGTTCTAGTAAGCACCATGGCCTTATCCGGGATTATAAGGCCCTCCTCCGGGATGATTCATAAAAGGTTGGTTGGGCATCATTCCAGTATGAATATTCTGATGGGAGTTATAAAAATTGTCCTCAACCGGATTGGATCTGGGTTGGGGGTTGCCCAAAGCATGAAATTGACCTCCTCCAGGTGTGAATTTGAAGGATAGAGGTGGATTCGTCATTCCAAATGTGTTGGTCAGAATCGACACCGAGGAGGTAGGGCTGTAGGATAGAACTTGAGCAGAAGCTTGTCCGTCAGGTTGGTTATTCCACCCAAAAGAAAGAGGATTAGACCTGGGGTTAAAAGTAGGAATGCCTCCCATATTAGGATTCGTTTGAGGGATTTGAGAACCACCAAACGAAAATGGAGTCTAAGGAGGTGTAGTGCCCCCAAACCCAATGCTAAAATTAGGGCCAAATTTTGGGATGGCGTTCGAAAACTGGGAAGCAAAGTTCGGCATACCATAGGAAAAAGGACTAGAGGCCATAGGGATGGACTGAACATTATAGCCCGATGAGTGACTAAGAGACCCAAAAGGGTTCAAGGAAAGAGATTGAGCATTCACTATAGGACGAGCCATAGTAATGATAGGTTCCTCCGGCACTACAACCATTGTGGTTGCAAGAGTCGAAGGGGTGCCATTAACTATAGTGGGTGTGGAAATCAAAGGGCTCCCAGTGTTCTGAAGATTAGGTTCAGTACTCATCCTTGTAGAATCACAAGTCTGAACAGTGGAGGTGTGTGTACCACGTCTAATAACTCTACACCTTTTAGAAGGAAAAGACTCGAAATCTGGTGGTAACTATAACAAGCGACAGGACCGGCGGGGACGTTGGTCCAAATCCACGATGACTCAAGACTCTAAAAATGAAACATAAATCCTAAGGCCAACTAGTAATCAAAGAGCACACCAAAATTCAAACGCCCAATATGCACACAAATGGGGTAAAGTGGTTGAAAGTGGCCTCCCTCCCTAAAGAAGGTATGTCCCTCCCAAGAGGGGCTTGAGACTCCCTGCTAAATATCATATGTAACCGAATTAGTTATAAGGGCCCTCGTGGGCTTAACAACCAGTCAGTCAGATCCCCCTAGAGAGGTAATCCTCCATAAAGGTTGTGTGTTGTTCGACCCTTATCTGACCTAGGGTACCTGCATAATAACCCTTGCAAGTAACCTATGTAGCACCTAAGTCAAGCAACTAATAAAACAATGTATAAACAATGCACAAGCGAGAAGTCGTAAGTCAAGTCCACTGTATGGGTAGGGTAGCAAAGCCTGAAACCTTGAAAGCACAACCTCTCATGGAGGTAAGGGCACTAACAAGATCCCCAAATACGAATAGATCCCCAGAAATATCTCTAACTCTAAGAAGGTATCGGGGGGATATCCCTTCAACCAACCTCGTGCAACCCCATGATTAACTCTGGTGTGAGCGAAGCCTCCTGATATTACCAATTATACAATGTATTTCTCCACTCCCTTTTTCAGAAACATATGTTGATTTAATTTCCTTTGAGAAGTCTACTCACAAAATCCTATTCCAAGACCTATTCTAAGGCACTAAATCCTAAGCTAGTTTGTGTACCCTAGAAAGTAAAATTGTGACTAATTAATTTTAAATTATAGTGTTAATTTTAGTGGTCGTGATTACTCAAAAATGTATGGTAGTGAAACTCATCATGTTATGACTCAGCAAGAAAAGCAAATATAAATATAATGCAAAGTCCTAACTTCAATTTTCAATGAATGATATGATTTTCAAAACAAATGCAATTTTCTATTTCAACTCTGCAATTCTGAAGTAAAAATGCAATATTTTAGTGTATTCACTAAGCTAATGACAAAGACTCAAAAGATCAAAATTCCAAGCAATGCAAAATGCCTAATACTTTTGTATTTTCAATATAAGAAAAATGAAAATGCATGGATTGAACAACAACTTGATATATAAAAATCTACAGTGTATAGAAATTGACAACTCAAGTAGGATACCAAGAAACAAGACACCCATCCCAATGTACAAGGAAAATCAAAATGAAAAGGTGATGAGAAAGACTCCACCCAAAAATTCAACTCCAAACAAGTTTCCTGTCACCCCACAAGAACTTAACGGGCACTACAAAGACCCAAGAAGACTCAGCAAACATCAAATCCCACCCAACAACCACTAGACTCAGCAAACAAGCAAATAAGGTTGATGTGCATGACTTTTCAAGGAAACATAGCATATGTACGTAGCTTGTAGAGGACATCCTACGTGCTAAGACAAAAACTGTGTATATGTTTTAAAAACAAGGCTAGGAAAGGGAGAGGGCTGAAAAACTCAGACCCGGAGTGAAAAAAGGTTGTCAAGCAATGATATGACAAGAAACACAATAGGAACAAGAGTAATTTAAGGAGAAAAGTACTCCAAACCCTAAGAAATAAGATTCAATCCCCAGTATGGTTGCCAATTCTGTTATGAGTAAAATCTCTCTATGGCTAGGGTAAACCACAACAGATGGAAATGACTACAGAAATCAACTCTCTTATCAAGTATGCTATGTAAACAAATATGCTAGAAAGACAAGATAAAAGGCCTCCGTTGTCCAGACATTCAATGAAGTCCACCATTGAGCACTTGACCCAAAGCAATATACCTGCAACTAGTCCTCAATAACCAAGCAAAGAAATCATATGGTGATAATAAATGATGTTAGCACATTCAATAGAATAATCCATTAATAAACATGAAAAATACACCCATGGAATAATAATTCAAATATTTGCAAGATATCATTTGGACAGGAAAAGAGTATTTCTATTAATATATGATCAGTAGAAGTGAAAATGTTATAGACTTCAGTGTTAGCATAGTTCGGAATGGAGAAACTAAGTTCCTTCTAGTTGAGCCTCCACCACTTCAATCCTCCACCAAAGGCAAGCTCATAAAATAGAATCAATGAGGTTCTCAATCAATAAGGGAAGAGTTTGCAGGCTGAACATTGTGTTCAGACTTAAAAGACAAAGGGATGTAGACTCAATATGAAATAAATAATTTCTCCAAAGTAACTTTGCTCTCAAAGTTGAATTCTTTCTCCTCATTTCCATAGCTCAGAATTGGCCCATTTATAGCCTTTAAATGGAATTGAAGAGCGGAGTAAGAACGTTTATGGAAGGCCAAGGATCATAGATCTATTTTCGTGACATGGAAACCTGACATCAATTTTTGTTTTTTGTCACACATCTTGATGTATGCGGGTTGTAGTGGTGCATCCTGCGTATACGCATGTTGTATAGTAGGCAAGATGTGTACATGTGGAAAAATATGCATTTTTAGCTCTAGGATTTACAAACAAGGATGATAAGTCTGCATGGGGAAATGGAAAAATGCCTTCTTGTGCAATATTGCATAGGGTGAGGCAAATATTTCTATAACAGTCACTGAGTTCGAAGCATTACTGTTAGGCATTGAAAACCCCTATAATTCGGGTTGTGGTCACCTTACAGTTTTTAGGGATTCTGAGTTTGTTGTGGACCTTATACGTAAGATATACTCTCCTAACAACAAGTTAATGAAACACTACACCCAAACTATTTGGGCACTTATTTTGAACCTACTATATTTCAACATCACTCATGTTAAAAGGGAACTAAACTCAACGGATGATCGGTTAGTTGTTTTTTGTAGCCTCTCCTAATTGGAAACTTCTACCACAAAGACCTGATTGTACTTTTCAATCTCTATATCGTCCACATATCCCTGACAATATAGAATCATGGAAGGTATTCCCTAGTGATGAGAGCATATGTGCTTTCATTCAAAATGAACCTTATAAGCCTAAGGAAATCATATCAATGGAAGATAACAAGATTTCTAAGGGCTTGACTCCTCTAGAAAGTCCATTTTCATCGAGTGATGTAGGAAGCAAAGAGAAACATAAAGAAGAGGAATCAAAAAGGAAGATGGGTGAAACCATTTCCTTGAACATTGGAACACCCGAGTCTCCAAAGAATGTTAAAATAGGTGTCCAATGTTCTGATGAAGAAAAATTGAAGTTTTCCACACTGCTTGGTGAATTTCAAGATGTTTTTGCTTGGTCTTATGAGGATATTCATGGTTTTGATATTGCTCATATACAGCATGCCATTCCTATCAAGGAAGGCATAAAACCAGATAGGCAAAAACAAAGACTTATTAACCCTGTGCTAGAAGCAACTATTCGAAAGGAGTTCGAAAAACTCTTGAAAGTTGGGATTATATTTCCAGTTAAGTACTTGGAATGGGTTTTTAATTTGGTCGACAAGATTATTCATATATATATTGATGACTTAACTGTGTACTCTAAAATACAATCAGATGTTTCAAAGTTTCAAAATTTATGGTTGGGTCCTTTCAAGATTGCTTTTGTCCTAGGTGCAAACTCTTACATTCCAAATGACTTACAAGAGCGATTGTTTTCCCACAACACTAACAGTTCTCACTTAAAACATTACGTGGAACCAACTTGAAGAGCTTAACGTTGTTTGGATTATTCTTTATTTTAGTAGTTTTCATTTCTGCTTTTACAATAGTTTTCATTTATGCATTTACATTAGTATTTTCATTTCTGACATTTCAATTCTGCTTTCGTTTTAGTAGTTTTCATTTCTACAATTTTCATTTCTGTCATTTGATTTCTGCTCACTCCCATTTTGTTGTTTCATTTATGTTATGACATTTCTTACTTTTGTTATTTGACTTCAATTTTTGTCAAAAATAAAGTATTGGATCAGTTTTGTCACAACAACACTCCTGCAAAGTATTTTTAATCAATAACAATCAAGATTACATGGTTGTCATGATGTTCTCCCTGAAGGCATCATTGAATTTTTTTTCTCTTTCACTATTGTTTTATGATATAGTTGGTTACTTCCCGCTTCTACTTTCCATTTCTTCATCCATTCGAGATTCAAAAAGAGCAAGTTTAGAAATTTTTTCTCCTTAAAGTCAAGAGAAAATTTTAATTGAATGATTATTCTTAAAGGGATAAACCCCCTCATACTAAATCTACTCGGACATCTTATTCCCCAATTCTCGGACATATTTCCATTAAATCTGATCACTTCCCCCTGTTGCGTAATCATTATGATTTATATCGTCTTGATCTGATGTTACTTGGTCTGCAAAACCAGAAATTTTGAGTTCTTAATCTGTTGGAAACAGATTTTATTTTGGATTCACCAGTTTGTTGATGATTAAAATCGCAATGAGTAATTTCGCCGCAAAGTATTTCTTAAGCCCTATTATTTAAACTCTGCTAATAATATAGTAATAATAGGTGGGACCCCATTGTAGACTGGAGGCTCAAGTATAGACATATCACACATTTTTTTGTTTGTTTCGACATTGCATACACGGTCCTACATGGTTGGCAATGCAGTCTTGGTTTCATTTTGACATAGTAACAGGTGGATGATGCATTTTATGGGATGTTTCTGCAATTCAAAGCATTATTTTTTATGTTATGATGGGCATGTATTTACAGTTGCTATGATTTAATCATGTCACAAATCCTTGTGATCTACTACCTGGCCACATACACACAAGAAACATGTTAGTAACAACATAACCAAAACAAAGAAATAGAACTTATGAAAAAATCCAAAAGGGAAAGGACCTATGTTTAAGCTATGTTAAAGGTTATGTGAAAATGGAAAAGTAAAAGATGTTAGTGTTAGTCCTAACTATTGTGTGGTTGGTTAGTGGCTATGCGATTTTCATTTGATTTATTTTGGGCACATATAACATTGCAATACATATGGTATGGCATAGAGCTTGAAAAAGGTTAACGTGTGAATGTTTTGGGTGGTGCATTGGGCAAGGAATATTGTCGTAGATTTCAATGGTTTGGGCATCGAATATATGGTTTAATGCATTGGTGAATGTTTGGTTGTCTTGTACTTTGAATTAAATAGGATAGGAGATGGAAGCAACGTGCAGTAAATGCACATCACTCCATACTCCCCTCCATTGACTGTCACCCTAGTATTGTTCCTTGTTTCATTTTGGTATGTTGGTGGTTAAGCTCTTCATTTCAGGATTGGGAAGAAAGGCGCTCAGCCAACTCGCCCTTTTAAGATCTATATTACAAGTATGGTTCTTTTTCACTCCATCCCTGAATTATGCTCTGTGTATGAACAAACAATGGCTCAATAATGTTTGGGTTTGTGTACTCCTGAGAATTTCAACTGTGTAAATGTGTGTTATTTCTCTCTGAGATGACTGTATAATTGTTTCAGATTGCAAGCAAAAGAATTGGTTTTTGGTTGAGTTGTGCATTCACTGGTTTCTCTGTCAATTGAAATCATGGTGGGTCTTTGTGGATAATAAGTGAATTGGTTATATATCGCTCTGTATTAATGGTGGATGTTTTCGCTCTGTTTATTATTATCGGTTGCTTCCTCAAAGTCATGAGTGTAACCCTATCTAGTCGCATTCAGACTTCCATTTGGTTGTTTTGTATTTTTCATACCGGATTCATGGTCGTGGGCGCATTCTCATTGTCTTGGCACCAAAGAGTCTCAAGAATTGGTCTTAGGGTTTCCATAATGTTGATATATACTGTATGGTTGTGGGGTGATATAAGTTATGCCTCGATGTTATGCATCCTCATTAGTATTGTGGTCAAATGGTTCCACTTTGAAGAAAATAGATAGAGGTTATATGTTTATGTTCTCTTTGTAACTGCCACTATTCAGTTAACATTCGCCTCTCCTCTGCAGACATAAAATTCACTATGTGCACCATCCTTTTCTACCCTACCCATCATTGTCTTCCTCTATGGCTAAATGTTGTTCCATTTCCCAGACTAGGAGTTATAAGGAGACCTTGTGGCTTACTATTGTGTCTATATCGAAAGGGTTTTTTCTTGTGGTTGATATGTCCCTGGGGACCTCTATTTCTTTGTGCTATTTTTAAATGAGCACGCTCTCGACTTTCTCCTTGTATTTGTTTGTGATAGAGCCCGATTTTAAATATCCAACTGTTCTTCTCCCTTCGAGCATCTTCGTGGTTGTCAAATATTGGTTTATCAAGTGGAGTGGTTATGGAAGTTTTCGTCGAGCCCTTATCTTGTCTTTCTATGATTAAATTGGTTGAAGAGTTACGATTGGGAATGAGTAATTATATACAGTCGAGGGTTTTTATCCTCTCATTATGTTTCCACTCACTGTGTCCTTATAGCATGGTCTTAATTTCAAATTAGAAACACTTGTGTGTTTCGCTAGGCCTGATCAGGATTATAGATAATTATGGAAATGGTGACTATGTGTATTTGGTTATGTTCATTGTGCATATATTATTGAATCATCGCGCATATTGTAAATGGTTACATCGACAATGATGAGGCTCGTGTTTTATGTTGACTGTGGTTCCATTGCAAAAACTTATTGGTTGATATGATGAAGAAAGTGTGTAATCGGACATGTTTGGAAGTCTGTTTGTATTTGGAAAGGGACCTGTGTATATTTTAATTTGGGTTGATCATTAATTTGTAGGCAGTGGATGTTATTTTTATAGTGATGCAGAGGTGGAGAAATGTTGTTGTGTGTTTTCTTTAAATTCTTAAAAGGAAAAAAAAGGAATTAAAAACCAAGAATTTTCTTAACAAGACTGTTGAATGGAAAGTTGTTTCAATTATGAGTATGATTGCACAGACTATTCTAAATTGAGAAATTTTTGAGAAATTTAAATGTTGGAACAGCAAACAGTTTGATACACAGTAATTGTTGATGCTGTGTTGGTATTTTTTGTATTGATTTTAGTACAAAGTTATGTTTATTGATTACTTGATTTGTTTTATGAACAATATTCGTTATTTCCCTGCCATTCTCTCACTTTTCCACACATTACAAATCCCCTCACATTCCCAAATCCACTATTCACGCCTTGTTCTTAAAATTAAATTGTAATTAAATGAAAACTCTGTATTATAGTAATTGAAGGATAACGCGGAGATGATTTACAGTTGATATGTTTTGTTATTACAACATAGTTGATTGTTTGATGATTTGTTGAGTAGTAATGATCTAGGGGATCAAATTTTGCTCAAACTTCAAAGTTCTTGGAATCGCTTCAAATCGAACGGGTGCGTAGGCCTCGTCATCATGAACCCAACACAACTCGTTCGAGTTCAAACAAATTTCATATGAGTGAGATATCACATTCTGTTCAAATCGTCGAACAAGAAAAAAAAAATTGTTGACTATACAGTCCATACGGATGATGATGTGGCAGGGTCGTACGATGATGTGGTAGGGTTGTACAATGACATGGAAGAGTCGTACGTTGACATGGCAGGGCTGAGTTGGCAGACAGTTGGCAGTTGGACGGTCGAATCATTTCTTGACACATGGCATCTTGGTGGCGAATGGATTGGTGACACATGGCCCAAGCAAGGGTTGCCACGTGTCACCTGGGCATTGGATAAAATTTGTGTAGTCAGCAGGACTCGATCCCATGACCTCCAGGTAGGGGAAGAGCTTTGGAAAGGGCTGCCCAACCGTCACGCCCACCATTGGTTCTTAACTACTATATGGTTTAAATTTTATTTGAATTGCATTGTGTTTTGATTTAGGGCGTGGTCTGGGCTGGGGATAAGCCCGGGCCCTCGGTCACATATAACCACCATATAACCACCACCACGCGCATGCATTCAAACTCTTCACGCTTGGACACTTGGCGTGTTACCATAGTTTTAAAACTTGGCCCTTTTTGTCTGCGGGTGCGGTCATATGGTAAGCCACATGCCCAACAGTTAGGTGGTTAGGGGCTAGGTTCCCTAACTGTCCTACAGTTTGCCTGATTTTTAGTTATGTGCCCAGTGCTAGGTTTTAGCATGGAAATGAGTGCATTTTCTAGGTTGGACACACAAAGGTGCAATTTGGCGATCCAGAGACAACAAGTTTGAAGGGGAACTTCCAGGAAGTCTGTCTTCTTCAATTTTTGGCCAAATCAGGTGCCGAAAAAGCCTAGCTAGGGGTTTTTGGACGTTATGAATCCATTGGAGCCATCTATTTGGAGTTTTGAGCATTGTAAAGCACATATTTTATCACTTTGAGAAAATAATATAAAAGATCCATTGGAAGCTGGACCAGGAGATGTAGCCCAAGAGAGGGGTGAACTCCTTTATCATTTGTTGTGTTATGAGTTTTCTATTCACTGTTATTTGCTGCTTATTAACTGCATCTTGAATGTGTAATTTCTACAAAAAATTGTGTTTGCAAATTGATCCTTTTGCATAAGAACACTTGAATTAAAACTTGCAAATATTTTCAAGAATACAAGCCTTTATCATTTTCAGATCAAGTTGGTATCAAAGCTTAGGTTTTTGAAGGCTTGATTATTTGCAAGTGTTTGTTTTCTGATGCTCACGAGGTTGAAAATCACAAGAGGAGAAGGTCAACTTGTAGAGCCAAGTTCTCATCCTTCAAGAAGAAAAATTATATCATCACCTCAAGCTTCAAGGAGGCATTCACCAAGTATGGCTCATGAAGAGAGTCATGAACATATTCCTACAAAAGATGAAGATCTCAGAAAGGATTTCATGGAAGTGAGAGAAATGATGAAAGTCTTGATGGAAGAAAGGAATATAAGATTGCAAGGTGAAGGCTCCAACCCTTCAAAGAACAAGGGAGACAGTGGTGATAAAACTCCAAATGGAAATGGAGGGAATGGTTCTTCTCCACCACCCTCACCTCCATCTTCCTCTTCTTCTACCAGTTCACAACCTCTTCCAAATTCTCCAAAGGGAAATGATAACACTCCTCCACAAATTCCTTTGTTAAAGCTTGATATTAAATTTGAATTGCCAATGTATAATGGAGAGGTAAATGCTAAGAAATTAGATAATTGGATTCATCAAATTGAGGTGTATTGTAGGATGCAAAAAATTCAAGATGATGAAACTAAGATTAATCTTGCTTCTTTAAGATTAGATAGTGCAACACTCATTTGGTGAGAAGCCAAGACTCAAGAGGACATGAAGAAACATGGTAAAATTTTAACCTCTTGGAATGATTTTATTGTTGCAATTAAAAAACAATTTTACCCATTGGCATATATGCAAAAAGCTATTATGGATTGGCAAAATTTTAGACAAGCTAAAGGAAAAAATGTGCAAAGATTTACTCAAGAATTTAGGAGAAGAGCTTTAGTTTTGGGACCATATTTGTCTTCTCAAGAAATTTTACTCAAATACATTGGAGCTTTACATAGTTACTTGAGACATACAATACTCATGTTTAACCCTTCAAATCTAGATGAAGTTTGTGTTCAGGCAACTCATTTGGAAGCCAGAGGAAGGAATGAAACTCATGAGGGTAACAAGAAGCCTTTGATTCATGTAGACAAAGGAAAGAGGAAGTTCAAGGGCAATGGGAAAAATAATGTTGCTATTAAGAAAGAGGGAGAAAAATTTACATGCAAACATTGTTCAAAAGATGGCCATGATGAAGACCATTGTTGGAAACTTCATCCTGAAAGAAGACCCAAAA
>JZKD02S1802772.1:111440-134615 GCA_000966675.3 Picea glauca | reverse complement strand
GTTTGGGTACATTTTGGATTGCCTAAATCCATTATTTCTGATCGAGATTCTCGATTTATTGGAAACTTTTGGTCGAGTTTATGGGCACTCATGGACACCAAACTGAAAAAGAGCATATCTTTTCATCCGCAAACCGATGGTCAAACAGAAGTGGTTAATAGAAGAGTGGCACATCTTCTTCATGGTTATTGCAGCAAGCATCCTAAACTTTGGGATGAGCATTTACACTACATTCAACATGATTACAACCGAGCTAAGCACTCTTCAACTCAAACATCGCCATTTGAAGCATGTTTTGGCTATTTGCCCAAATCTCCTTTAGATTTTATCTTTGGGAAGGATAATGCTATTGATGGTCAATATGACTTTGATAGGGCAGAAAATTTCATTGAACAAATTCAGTCGATACACCAAATGGTACAAGAGCAGTTGGAAAAGAGTCAAGCCAAGTACAAGACAAGACATGACAAGCATCGTGTTGATCACATTTTCCAAGTTGGAGATGAAGTTTGGATTTACATTAGTAAGGAGAGACTTAAAGGAGTGTTGGTAGCCAATTCACATTTTTCCACTATCTTATAAGCTGCCTACACCAGTGTTTTGAAAACCTTAATTTTTCATCACAATTCTCAAATGAACGACACTTTTATTTTTACATCATTTGCACACTTGCTTTCGTTTTTGTTTTCACGACTGTAAGAGTGAAAACTTGGCCTTTCAAAGTCTCATTAAAATCATTATTGAATTATCGTTATCATTCGTGTCGATATGCCTATTGTGCTTATTTTTTACTTATCATTATACAGTTGGCAAAGACCTTTTGATATGTACTCATTTCACATTCTTCGATTGATTGTGTAATTTTGCCTCATTGAGTTTGTGATACATTGGGGATTGGATTCACCTGTTCTTTGATTGATCTACTTGGCACATTGGTATACATAAAAATGCATTGGCATATAGGTGTTATGGTTAAAACCTTGATATATATCATTTAATATGACACCTAGTTCATGTTATCAAAACCTTTGGCATTAACCTGGTATTGGTTTCGATTTGTATGTTTGGTTTTTAAACTATGGCATAAATTTTGATTGTGCGCATGGTTTATCCACTTACCAAAGGTTTTGACCGATTAGAATGGCATAGTTATAACACTTATGCGTTGTGATTTGAATAGTTGAAAGCATCGACGGTTGTACCATTGGTAATTACTATTCTACATGGCCAGCAAATAGCTCCACCACCTTCGCACGATGTCATTAATGCCTCCCCTTATCACTGTTTCACCTCTGCTAGCATCAGTAACCCTTCAGGCATTCTGCTCCTATGTGTGTTATGTTCAAACCTTGGCTCATTCACATCGCTTACCGTGAACCCTGTTTATGGCACCAGTGGTGCGAATTGAGCCGAATGGCAGTCAAGACTTGCTACTGTTCGATAACGCTTGGAAATACTTAGAGGATAGTGGTTGGCTCACATTTGTACAGCGATTTGAGGGTTTTAATCTATTTGTTACACATCAGTTCGCCCTGACTTTTGACGGGTATAGAGCCAAAGTAGGCGACATTCAGCTTGAGCTGAATGAGGAGTTCATTAGTTCTGCCATAGGGTTAGCAACCATGAGCCAGCGATGGTTCAAAAACTCAAAAGTTGATGAGGTGCCATGGTCATTATTGTTCGTCTCACGAAAGGTCACCTCCTGTGACAGAGATATGTCGATTTCCACACTTAAACCAAGATGTCATGATCTTCTGATGGTGGTTAAATAATTCGTGACCTGGGAGGGTCGATATGGACTGGTTTTCCTTTATCACCTTCAACTATTAATGAATTTTATGGGTTATCCATTGAATATGCCTTTTTATTTCCAGCGAAGTCTTTATAAAATGTCAAAAAGGTTTAAACGAGAAAAGGTCGACAGTAGCTTGTTGCACCATGGTCTGATCAGACTCATCGTTGTTTATCACTTAAATCTCCACGGTGATAGTTGGCAAGCTTTTGTCTCTCGAAATGGTTTTGATGATACAGAGCCTGTCCAAATTGACAAGCCCGTGGTCAATGAAACTAAGGTTGGGCCACCCGTGCCTTACCATGTCTTGTTGCCCTCTTCTAAACCCTCGACCAACCCTGATATCGACCTACCCGATGTTATAACAGGCAAGACAGAGGTTGTTAAAAAGCCTGGGAACAAAAAGATCAAGGGAAACCCTACTGTCGATGGAAAAGGTAAAAAGAATGCTTGGCTTATCTCGAGACTGGGTAGAAATAAACCTAAACCTAATGCTAAGAAGAAGCCCATAGTCCTCAGTGAAGACTCAGACTCTGACATCGAACGCTTCCTAGCTAGTGAGTACCCTTATTCTCAAGGTTTGTGCTCCGAGCCACCCTATGATTTCATTTCTAATTTTCCCCCGTGCCTAAGGAGCAATCCCAGTTACCCAGGGATCAAGCTACCTAACGAAACCCTCAGTGATTTTCCCAAACCCTCGACTGTCAGGCAGTCGTCATGCAACCAGTGTGATGTGTGGTTGGAACGATACTATACAAACGTTCCCTTACTTCAATCGAAAATCAAAGCGTTGGAAAACCAAGTTACAGTGTTGACTAGTGAAAAGGACAAGCTTCGAGCTAAGGATAAGAAGTAGAAGACCATTGGCTCCATTGTTTTTAGGAATGTCAAATCGGCTACAACCGTCGTCAATTCCAAAATGTTATGACCAAGTTGTCTGCTCATCATCCAGGTATGATTTTGATATCAATTTTGTTTTATTAATTGCTTGGATTAATATAGTGAATTGGTTCCTAAGTTTTGATAAGTCTATTTATTATTCGAAATGACTTTGACATGGTTTGATTATCAAAACGGTTACAAAGTTAAATGGAGTTACGATTTGGTCGTGCCCAGTTTAGCAATGGTTTGGTTTTGCATTGGTTTTGATTCGTTTGTCTGTTGTTGTTAGTTAATGTGAACCTGTACAGAGGATTTACATGCTAAAATTGGAGCACGACCATGTTTTGATTTCGTTATGGTTGGATTATATCGGCTCTGATTCTTTGGTGTGATTTTGGAATGATTTCGTGAGTTTGATTGTTATGATTTTTTAATATGCTATGAGATGTAATATTCTAAATCATGAATACGACTCTGTTTGACTCCGATTTGGAAAGAACGACTCTATTTTGTATGAAAATGATATCCTCATTTAGCCTGTGCAAAAGATGTCTGCACCCGAATCATGGAATTGTTTTGATTCACAATGACTATGTCAAACTCCAACTGTTCGATTTGCTCTTGTTTTGATTGGATTGTTGCATTTTTTGAGTTATCATGATTGTTTTTATGAGATGGATTCGTATCAAAAGTAAACTTGATGCTACTCTGTTTGATTTTAATTTTCAAAATGACTTTGTTAACTCAGATCGATATATGTTATCTCTGTCGAATTCGTATGAGAAAATTTGGTTAATAGTTCGTTTTGGAAAAGAACTCAAGTAATAATTTCGTTGAATGTCAATAGATTTGTCCGCCCCAATTAGCAATAAAAAACAATGGACGATTCCCACAAATCCTACTATCAACCGATTGATTCCATTATGATTTTTTTTGTGATAAGTTACACACCAGTTTTGATTTGATTCGCTAATGACATGGATCGTTGGTTTATGTTAACACAGTTATTTCAATTTGAAAATGATCTTGTTGTTTTCGTATGGATTTGATCTTGCTTCCTGTTGATGAGGCAGCATAAATGATTGCTTATGATTTGTTTAACTGTATCGATTTCAATTTGATATGAAATGATTTCAGTACTGTTCGATACGATTTTGTATACCTGAATTGGTAACGAATTAAACAGAGTATAGCTATCTAGTTTATCGTTTGATTTAGTTCGTTCAAATTGCATACAAGTGTCAATTTGAATAAGGCTTTTGGAAATCAAATATATTTTGATAGTTTGAATGTATTTTCAAAGATTTGAATTGGTTTTAATGTTGATTCTGTGTCTGATTTAGACCAGCTACAAAATCGCAAGATTTTGTAGCTAGTCTATAGAATTAGATTTTTATCATTTTCATTAACAAAATATTCTTCTAACTTGCCTATTTTTGTCCTCTTTCAGGTAAATCCGAATTGCATTGGACATGTTGTGGCAGTCTAGGAGATGTTTGTGTGATATAGTTTTTATTTTAGGTTGTTAGTTTAGTCAAACTTGGGATATTTTCCCAGATTTCTGTAAACAGTTTTGATAACTTCCACAGGGATGTTTTACCCTGTGGAAGGTATTTAAATACTTATTATTTTTGTAATAATGGCATCCTCACTTGTGGGAGAACCAGACTATGGATTTCTAATACAAACTGAGACAAGAGTTGATGTCTTGCTACATCTTTCGCTTTCAATATATCAATCTTTTGTTTCAAGTTTATGCATGTCATTTGCAGTTGATTATAGACTACTTTAGCTATCATAATCTATGCAGAATGATATGATTTAATTAATGTGTTATCCATATCTGATTTCTTTCATTACTTAAAAATACAGCAATTACTTTGTTTTAGTTAATGAATCACAGATTTCTCTTCTTCATTAATTGAATCATTTCGTATAGATCTTTGCATACAGGTTTATCTAACTATGAAGATTTATAAATCATGAGATTGTTGTAATTTTTATGTCTTGTTTGTCCTGTAATCATATTTGAAGAGCATTGCAGCTTATTGTTTACGAGAAGCTCCTGGATAATTCAGTACAGGTTTCCTCCCTTCGATCAGCTAAGACAATCATTGCACACAGGACGAACCTGGAGCATTCCTTCAGGTCAGTTTTTCAGTATTTAATAGGTAGTTTGTTAGTATAATTTAATTAGTTTAGTTAGATATATGTTTAGTTAGATTTGTAGTTAGAGTTAGTATATTAGTTTTTTAGTTTAGTTAGTTTTTATTTAATATATTTTTCATAAAATCATAAAAAGCAAAAAAAAGTAGCTCTCACTGTCTTAGGACAGAATACAAATGAGTTTTTCAGGTTTTCATTCAAATCTGTAAATTGTTAATATTGTATATTTTGTGAATAAGATTTATTTCAGTTAATAGTTAGATATTTGATTTCTTAGATTTAGTATACTATTAGATAGTATATTGTATATATATATAGAATAGTTAGATTAGTTTATTAGTGTGTTTTATTTGTTTTAGTTAGATTAGTTTAGTTTGTTTAATAGTTATTTTTAGTTAGATTAGTTAGTTTAGAGTAGTTTTCTTTGTTTGTTTTCTTAGGACCTTAGATCGGCTAACGGAGCCGCTAAACCCGTCAGGGTGGTTCATCCCAAACGGCTTGGGTTATTAGACAACCCCGGACTGGTTCCACTCTCCCAGTTGACGGACGGTCATTTTCGTCCGTCAACAAATGGTGCTAGAAGGAGGGCCTGAACTTAATTAATGGCACGAGGCGATCGTAAGACTCCTCCACCACCTAATCGCTCACCACATTAACCGACGATCCACAAATCACAGCTGAGCCAGCAACCCCTAATCCTACAGGTGGTGACATACAAGAGATTGTCCGTCAATCTCTTATAAAAACACATAGTTCCTTAGCTCGTTTGAGGCAACCAAACCATTCGTGGGGTCAACCTTTGGATTTCTCTAATATCAGAGAACAATTAGGAGATACTAACCTCATTGTGAACCCTTCAGATCCAATCCTAAATCCTACTGTAGGAGGATTTGGGACACCTCCCTCACCACCTCCATCATCTCCTTATTCTTCTGGAGGAGATTCTTCTAACGAAGGCACCTCCCCTTCTCAGCCTTCCACACCCACTACACCGATGGAAAATCAGAACAACCCTGCTAGACCTTGGCTTGACTAGGATGCCATAGTTGTACCTGGAGCTCAGCATCCTTTACCTAAACATCTGGAGAAATGGCTTCCCATGTTTGACCCTGATTCTAAACAGATCGTTGAAGATCACATTAAAAAGTTTATGTTAGCCATAAGACTCCACAATGTCGAACATGAAGACGTTGTCTGTAGGTTGTTCCCCTACACTTTCGAGGGCAATGCATCCACATGGTACTTTGCCCAGCAACCCCATACCATCATGTCTTGGGAAAAGTTTGAGTCATGCTTTTTGGAAAAGTTCGGAGACAGTAAGCCTCCAGAAGTCCTAGTCATGGATCTTTCTAGCTTAAGAATGAACCCAAAATAAAAAGTTAAAGACTTTAATCAAAGATTCTTAACACTTAAAAATCGAATCCCTGTTGATTCCATGCCTGCCGAGAACCTTATAATAGCATACTACACTGAAGATTTGCATCAAAGTATAGCTATTTGGGTTAAATGATCTAAGAAAGCCACGTTGTTAGAAGCCTTCGAGGAGGCCAACCAGATTGAAAAAGACATACGTAGTCTTAAAGACTCTACTAGCAACGAGACAGAGACTAGTTCTTCTTCCAAAAAGAAGATTGAAATCCTCCCCAGACCTACTCAAAGTAAAACACAACCTGAAAGATCGGATTTAGAAAACTTAACTAAAGTTGTTCAAAAACTATCAAATCAAGTTATAGACTTAAAAAGAACGACCGAAGAAGCTTCCTCGAGCAAAGGGCCTTACAAGCCCCCGTTCCAGAAACCTTTTCCTACCAACCGACCTAATCCTACCACTGAAGGCCTTAATCTAGAAAGTCTACAATGCACCCTTCAAACAATTCTAGAAGCCCAAGATAACTTGATGCCTCTTGAGATTGCTGAGGAGGTAGTTGAAAAAGAAATAGTTCAAGAAGAGGAGTCTTCTCCAAACATTTTTGGACACTTCTCGGATAGCATCTTTCAATCTAACTTTGAGACAGTTCATCCTTACAATACCAGGAGTAAGACAACAAACAAACCTTCCGCCGAAAACACTACAACTTCGCCTCCAAAGCAATCTAAATCAGCTGAGACTAAACAGAGTCATGTCAACCTCAACTTAGATTATGATGTAGTTGAAGATCTTAAAAAGTTAAGGGCTAACATATCTGTTTATGAGTTGTTGAAATTTCAATTTTTGCTACAAAAAATGTTACAGAATATCTCAGAAAATAGAAAAAATGGAAATTCAAGTGGTAACAAGGTTGTGCAAAACAAAGTTCCTCAGAAGACTTCCACTAAAAATAATTATGATCCTCAAGACAAAGGAAGCCTTCCTGTAAGTAATGTGAATAATGTAAATAATGTAGATAAAGTAGCTTTAGAAACTGCGAGTAAAAATCCACAAGCTACCACTCTTAGTACTCGCAAAAATATACCTCCGTTTTTGCTAACTTTTGAAATCTTTAATAGAAATGTGCATAATTGTATGGTAGACTCAGAAGCATCATCAAATGTGATTCCATGGTCTGTATGCCAAAAGATTAACGCCGAAGTCGAACCATCTACTTTGAAAATCATACAACTTGATCGGACCAATGTTAAAGTTATAGGCGAACTAAAAAATGTGATTGTTAGATTATCGTCTAACCCTAAGGTGCATCAAGCTATTGATATAATTGTTGTGGATATTCCAGAAGTGTATGGTCTGTTTTTAAGCAGGGACTGGTCGGAACAGTTACATGGCTATTTCGCGATGGATTGGTCTCATCTATGGCTTCCAGAAAACGGCAAGCCTAACAAGATCAAGGTAAATCATGAACGATGCCTTAAGTTCATGGTCACAGATTTGAACGATCCCAACGAACCATTTACACCTTCTTCTGATTCACCCTAAGTACAAGGGATGGACACCTTTTTCAAAAATTTCATGGCCGAGGCTTCAACTATCACCAATCCAGAACAACAGTTCGAGATTGTAGCATATGTCCAGCCAACAGCTTCAACGCAATGGTCTCATGAACCCGATGGAAATCAAGTTTGGTCTCTTTATTTTGACGGGTCAAAGTCCAAAGAAGGAGTTGGAGTAGGCTGCGTCATTATCGATCCGGCAGGTAACAAAACATTAATTGCATGCAGGCTAGAATTTGAATGTACTAATAATACTGCAGAATATGAAGCTTTACTGCAAGGTCTCAGAAAAGCTTTGGATATGAACATTCAAAACTTGGTTGTTTTTGGCGACTCTGAAATAGTGGTTAGACAGGTAAGAGATTCTATCCACTATCTGTCTCCGCATCTGAAAAGCTACCAGTTCGAGGTATGGAATTTAATGAATAAATTTCCTTCTTTCAATATAAATTTTGTTCCTAGATTGAATAATTCTGAAGCAGATCTATTAGCTAACGTTGCTTCTAAACTCTTCCCTTTAGAAGGCTTATCCCCAGATGCATTCTCTGTCGAGCTGTTGTTCAGGCCATCTATTCCCGACAACATCATGAACTAGAGAGTCTTTGACGATGATCAGCAGATCATCAACTTCCTGCACATGGAAGAAACTTTTCAAGGATCGGTGATAGATGAATGCACACACGACAACAATTTGCACGATTTTACGGTAATACCTGATCCGAAAACTTTTGAAGCTTTGTCGAACATGGTAAATTCGATACCCAAATATGTAGTTAGATTAGAGAAGTTTTATGATTTTGAAGATAAATTTAAAAAGACGGTCAACTGTAAAACCAATAGTTCCTCATTGTCATACGAAAAAGTAAACTTAGGAACTAAGGATAGTCCACAGTGCATTAATCTAGGCTTGGGGTGTTCTCAACAAGAAAAAGCTGCATTTATTGAATTATTTATAGAATTTAAAGATGTCTTTACATGGACGTATGATGACCTTAAAACTTTCGACCCTAACACCATACAGCATGTTATTCCTCTGAAACCCCAAACCTTGCCCTTCCAACAAAAATTGAGAAAAATGCACCCTAAACTTGAACCGACCATTCAAAAAGAGTTGAATAAGCTCCTAAATGCTAATATTATTTTCCCTGTTAGGCACACTCAATGGGTTTCTAACCTTGTCCCAGTCCGGAAGAAAAGTGGGGGAATTCGACTCTGCGTCGATTTCCAAAACCTTAATAGAGCGTCTGATAAAGACAACTATCTTGTCCCACCCATGGAACAGATCCTTCAACAGGTATCTGGTTCTGAGAGGCTATCCTTACTGGTTGGTTTCTCGGGATACAACTAAGTCCTAATGTCTCCATCAGACCAACTTAAGACTACCTTCTATACCCCGTGGGGCACTTATGCTTATCGAAAAATTCCCTTTGGATTGATTAATGCCGGTGCCAGGGTAAACTCTTGGGATTTATTGTGTCGAGCGAAGGGATGATTATGGACCCTGAAAGGACACAAGTTATAGCGAAAATCCCCCCTCCTACATCCAAAAAATCTATGCAGTCTTTCTTAGGCCAGATTAACTTCGTGAGAAGATTCGTCCCCAGCTTCTCCGAAATGGTCAGGCCTTTACAGAATCTAATAAAGAAAGACACCCAATATCACTGGGGACCCCTAGAAAATCAAGCTTTCAATGCAATAAAGAAGGCCATAATAGACGCTCCGTCTCTCATGAGCCCCGACTTTTCTCAAGACTTTACACTCTATACTTTTGCCTCTGACCACTCCTATGTTGTCGTCCTAACTCAGACGAACTTCGAGAACAACGAAGTACCCATCGCCTTTATGAGCTCTGCCTTCAAAGGTACCGAACTTGACTATCCAGCGGTAGATCAGCAAGCCTATGTTGTTTTCAAAGTAGTCAAGCATTTCCGATCTTATCTGTTGAAGTCTAAGATGAAATTCATTGTCCCTTACCCAGTCGTCAGGAACTTGTTAGTACAAAAGGAACTGGGATAAAAGAGGGCTAACTGGGTCACCTCTTTGCAAGAGTTTGACCTAGAAATTACCCCAGCTCAAATAGTGAGAGGCCAAGGGTTATGCAAGTTAGTTGCTGATTCAGCAGCAGGACAACAAGTAGAAAGCGATACGTCAAACCTAGGACATCATGATCAAAATCTAATCTGTTGCGCACAAAACCCTGTCAGTCCTTGGTATGACGACATAAGATTTTGTCTTGAACATGGGTCAGCACCTTGTCACCTAGATCTCGCTAAGAGAAGAGCGTTGAGGTTAAAGTCCGCCTCCTTTCATCTCGTTAATGGTATCATGTTTCATCAAAGTTTTGACGGCGTACTGATGTGCTGTCTTGAGAAAGACGAAGCAGAAAAACTCTTGTTAGAGTTGCATGCAGGAGAAGCTAGTGGTCATTTTGGTGGTGACACCACTGCTCACAAGGTTTTAAGAGCCGGTTATTACTGGCCCACGCTTTTTAGAGACGCCCATGCCTTGTGTTGTAAATGTATCATTTGTCATAAAGCATCAGGGCGGTTACAAAAACCAGCCTTTCCTTTGCAACCTGTCTCAATAGATTCTCCTTTTCAGCAGTGGGGCCTTGATATCATAGGTCCAATCAACCCCCCATCCTCACAACAGCACAATTTTATTGTGACAGCCACAAATTACTTTACCCGGTGGTCTGAAGCGGCCACGTTAAGAACTGTCAACACTAGTCAGGTAATTGCCTTTCTGAATTCGAATATTATCACTCATTTTGGTATCCCCGACTGTTTAGTATTTGACAACGCTTATTACTTTTCCTCTCTTGAGATGAGCGAGTTCGCTTTGGAAAAAGGAATTAAATTGAAGTATTCTGCTAAATATTACCCTCAGGGAAACGGATTGGCAGAATCAACAAACAAGAACTTGATTAAAATCATCAAAAGAACAGTGGCTGAAAATCACCAAAACTGGCACAATGCACTGTTGAACGCACTGTGGGATGATAGGGTAACGCCAACATATGTTGTAGGTAACTCCCCCTTTTTTCTCGTTTATGGTAGAGAAGCAATTCTGCCACCTCACATTCTTCTTCCTTCACTTCAGTTGTCACAGAAAATCCAAGAAGAAGATTGTCCCCCTTTGGAAAACCAAATTAAATATTTGATGAAGCTAGAAGAGGTAAGATCCCAAGCTAAACGTAAGTTAGATCAGCATCAACTATTGGTTAAAAGAAGGTTTGATTCTAGCTCTGCTTCTGATAGGAATTTCGAAGTAGACGACCTCATCTTGAAGTGGGACAAACCGCATGAGGGAAAGGGAGAGCACACGAAATTTCAAAACTTATGGATTGGACCGTTTTTAATTGCTGAAAAGTTGGGTCCCAGTTATTTTTGATTGTAGAATCTTGAAGGGAAACCTGACACCTATCCGGTGAATGGTCAAGCTCTGAAAAGATACTTTGCTTGATAACTACCCTTGTATATTATGTACATATTTTTGCTTGGTTTGTTTTTTCATTTGCTTTTTGATATTTTCCTTTGAGTTTATCAGTTTGTGTTTTTTGAAATACACATACCTGTATACTGAGCTATTCAGACAAAGAAAACAGAGAATTCCTTCGCTGAAATAACTGCTAAGAAAAGTGTATAAACATCAATTGTATATTTCTGAAATTTATATCTGTGTTGGAAAAAAGTCTGTTGTTTGAAAGAAGTTGACTGATTTCGATCTCTGAGTAAAGCTTTTCGTGATCATCTATTATATTTTTACGCTGTCCCTATTCCTTAAGGGAATGACTCAGAAGATGTCTCTTTGCCTTAGGAAGTTGTTTTTATAAATGAAACATCTCTGGATCTTAATGAAGGATAGTTCTAAAAAATTTTGATGAGGTCTGAAAAAATGTGTTAAAATATCATAATTTTCAACGTCACCCCGCTCAACGATATATCTTTGAAAAACAAAACATGAATAAGAGCTGTGGGAAGTGTTTGTAAACCCGCCGGGATGTTGAACAGGTCTGCTGGCAATGGGTAAATGCATGCATGATGCCAAGACAACTTCGTTGGGGTACTGAACAGGCCTGATGGTAGCGAAGCAATGTCGGGTATATGAAAATTTACAAATAAGAAACCTCTTAATGTCCTTTATTCAGATCTAGAACTTCTTGGCAGGATACAGATGTTAGAGTGGGTTAAATGGAAACCCTGTCGAGGCTATGGACACCTGCTGGCAGCAGTGTCTCTGTCAACAGTATTGAGGATTTTATCTTTAATATCGTGGCTCACTTGGCTTAAGACTGTTATCTGTTTTCATCTTTTAAAACACTGTTGGAATGGTTGGTTAATGATGATGTTTATACAATTTTCTGGTTGTTGTTTTTGAGGTGGAATTATCCTTGTTGTCCTAATCTAAATTTGTTCTTTTGGCAGAGATAACTGCTTCTACCAGTGTGTTTCCATTGTTGGCAGCCAATTCACATTTTTCCACTGTCTTATAAGCTGCCTACACCAATGTTTTGCAAACCTTAATTTTTCGTCACAATTCTCAAATGAACGACACTTTTATTTTTACGTCATTTGAACACTTGCTTTCGTTTATGTTTTCACAACTATAAGCGTGAAAACTTGGCCTTTCGAAGTCACATTAAAATCATTATTGAATTGTCTTTATCATTTATGTCAATATGCCTATTGTGTTTACCTTTTACTTATCATTATACAGTTGGCAAAGACCATTTGATCTATACTCATTTCACATTCTTCGATTGATTGTGTAATTTTGTCTCATTGATTTTGTGATACATTGGGGATTGGATTCACATGTTCTTTGATTGATCTACTTGGCACATTGGTATACATAAAAACACATCGGCACATAGGTGTTATGGTTAAAACCTTGATATATATCATTTAATATGACACCTAGTTCGTGTTATCAAAACCTTTGGCATTAACCTGGTATTGGTTTCGATTTGTATGTTTGGTTTTTAAACTATGGCATAACTTTTGATTGTGCACATGGTTTATCCACTTACCAAAGGTTTTGACCGATTGGAATGGCATAGTTATAACACTTATGCGTTGTGATTTGAATAGTTGAAAGCGCCGACGTTTGTACCATTGGTAATTACTATTTTGCATGGCCAAAAAATAGCTCCACCACCTTCGCACGATGTCATTAATGCCTCCCCTTATCACTGTTTCACCTCTGCTAGAATCGGTAACCCTTCAGGCATTCTGCTCCTATGTGTGTTACATTCAAACCCTGGTTCATTCATATTGCTTACCGTGAACCCTGTTTATGGCACTAGTGGTATGAATTGAGCCGAACGGCAGTCAAGCCTTGCTACTTTTCAATAATGCTCGGAAAGACTTAGAGGATAGTGGTTGGCTCATGTTTGTACAGCGATTTGAGGGTTTTAATCTATTTGTTGCACAAAAGTTCGCCCCGACTTTTGATGGGTGTAGATCCAAAGTAGGCGACATCAGCTTGAGCTGAATGAGGAGTTCATTAGCTCTGCCACAGGGTTAGTAGCCACAGTCCAGCGATGGTTCAAAAACTCAAAAGTTGATGAAGTGCCATGGCCATTATTGTTCGTCTCACGAAAGGTCACCTCCTGTAACAGAGGTATGCCGATTTCCATGCTTAAACCAAGATGGCATGATCTTCTGATGGTGGTTAAACAATTCGTGACCTGGGAGGGTCGATATGGACTGGTTTTCCTTTATCACCTTCGACTATTAATGGATTTTATGGGTTATCCATTGAATATGCCTTTTTATTTCCAGCGAAGTCTTTATAAAATGTCAAAAGGGTTTAAAAGAGAAAAGGCCGACAGTAGCTTGTTCCACCATGGCCTAATTAGACTCATCGTTGTTTATCACTTAAATATTCACTGTGATAGTTGGCAAGCTTTTGTCTCTCAGAATGGTTTTGATGATACAGAGCCTGTCCAAATTGACAAGCCCGTGGTCAATGAAACTAAGGTCGGGCTACCCTTTCCTTACCATGTCCTGTTGCCCTCTCCTAAACCCTCGGCCAACCCTGATATCGACCTACCCAATTTTATAACAGGAAATACAGAGGCTGTTAAAAAGCTTGGGAACAAAAAGATCAAGGGAAACCCTACTGTCGATGGCAAAGGTAAAAAGAATGCTCAGCTTATCTCGAGACTGGCTAGAAATAAACCTAAACCTAATGCTGAGCAGAAGCCCATAGTCCTCAGTGAAGACTCGGACTCTGACATCGAACGCTTCCTAGCTAGTGAGTACAATTATTCTCAAGGTTTGTGCTCCGAGCCACCCTATGATTTCATTTCTAATTTTCCCCCGTGCCTAAGGAACAATCCCAGTTACCCATGGATCAAGCTACCTAACGAAACCCTCAGTGATTCTCCCAAACCCTCGACTGTCAGGCAGTCGTCATGCAACCAGTGTGATGTGTGGTTGGAATGATACTATACAGACGTTCCCTTACTTCAATCGAAAATCAAAGCGTTGGAAAACCAAGTTACAGTGTTGACTAGTGAAAGGGACAAGCTTCAAGCTAAGGATAAGAAGCAGAAGACCACTGGCTCCATTGTTTTTAGGAATGTTGAATCGGCTACAGCCATCGTCAATTCCAAAATGTTATGACCAAGTTGTTTGTTCATCATCCAGGTATGATTTTGATATCAATTTCATTTTATCAATTGCTTGGATTAATATAGTGAATTGGTTCCTGAGTTTTGATAAGTTTGTTTATTATTCGAAATGACTTTGACATGGTTTGATTATCAAAACGGTTACAAAGTTAAATGGAGTTACGATTTGGTCATGCCCAGTTTAGCAATGGTATGGTTTTGCATTGGTTTTGATTCATTTTTCTGTTGTTGTTAGTTAATGTGAACCTGTACAGAGGATTTACATGCTAAAATTGGAGCACGACCATGTTTTGATTTCGTTATGGTTGGATTATATCGGCTCCGATTCTTTGGTGTGATTTTGGAATGATTTTGTGAGTTTGATTGTTATGATTTTTTAATATGCTATGAGATGTAATATTCTAAATTAGGAATATGACTTTGTTCAACTCTGATTTGGAAAGGACGACTCTGTTTTGTATGAAAACGATATTCTCATTTAGCCTGTGCAAAATATGTCTGCGCCCGAATCATGGAATTGTTTTGATTCACAATTACTATGTCAAACTCCAACTATTCGATTGGCTCTTGTTTTGATTAGATTGTTGCATTTTTTGAGTTAGCATGATTGTTTTTATGAGCTGGATTCATATCAAAAGTAAACTTGATGCTACTCTGTTTGATTTTAATTTTCAAAACGACTTTGTTAACTCAGATAGATATATGTTATCTCTGTCGAATTCGTATGAGAAAATTTGGTTAATAGTTCGTTTTGGAAAAGAACTCAAGTAATAATTTCGTTGAATGTCAATAGATTTGTCTGCCCCAATTAGCAATAACAAACGATGGACGATTCCCACAAATCCTGCTATCAACCGATTGATTCCATTATGATTTTTTTTGTGATAAGTTACACACCAGTTTTGATTTGATTCGCTAATGACATGGATCGTTGGTTTATGTTAACACAGTTATTTCAATTTGAAAATGATCTTGTTGTTTTCGTATGGATTTGATCGTGCTTCCTATTGATGAGGCAACATAAACGATTTCTTATGATTTTTTTAACTGTATCAATTTCAATTTGATATGAAATGATTTCATTACTATTCGATACGATTTTGTATACCTGAATTGGTAATGAATTAAACAGAGTAT
This sequence comes from Picea glauca, assembly GCA_000966675.3. Lineage (NCBI taxonomy): Eukaryota > Viridiplantae > Streptophyta > Pinopsida > Pinales > Pinaceae > Picea > Picea glauca. Next base: position 119,073 of record JZKD02S1802772.1, on the reverse strand, counting down.
AGCTATCTAGTTTATTGTTTGATTTAGTTCGTTCAAATTGCATACAAGTGTCGATTTGAATAAGGCTTTTGGCAATCAAATATATTTTGATAGTTTGAATGTATTTTCAAAGATTTGAATTGGTTTTAATGTTGATTCTGTGTCTGATTTAGACCAGCTACAGAATCGCAAGATTCTATAGCTAGTTTATAGAATTAGATTTTTATCATTTTCATTAACAAAATATTCTTCTAACTTGCCTATTTTTGTCTTCTTTCAGGTACATCCGAATTGCATTGGACATGTTGTGGTAGTCTAGGAGATGTTTGTGTGATATAGTTTTTATTTTAGGTTGTTAGTTTAGTCAAACTTGGGATATTTTCCCAGATTTCTGTAAACAGTTTTGATAACTTCCACAGGGATGTTTTACCTTGTGGAAGGTCTTTAAATACTTATTATTTTTGTAATAATGGCATCCTCACTTGTGGGAGAACCAGGCTATGGATTTCTAATACAAACTGAGACAAGAGTTGATGTCTTGATATAGCTTTCGCTTTCAATATATCAATCTTTTGTTTCAAGTTTATGCATGTCGTTTGCAGTTGATTATAGCATAATCTATGCAAAATGATATGATTTAATTAATGTGTTATCCATATCTGATTTCTTTCATTACTTAAAAATACAACAATTACTTTGTTTCAGTTAATGAATCACATATTTCTCTTCTTCATTAATTGAATCATTTCGTATAGATCTTTGCATACAGGTTTATCTAACTGTGAATATTTATAAATCATGAGATTGTTGTAATTTTTATGTCTTGTTTGTCCTGTAATCATATTTGAAGAGCACTGCAGCTTATTGTTTACGAGAAGCTCCTGGATAATTCGGTGCGGGTTTCCTCCCTCCGATCAGCTAAGACAATCATTGCATACAGGACGAACCTGGAATGTTCCTTCAGGTCAGTTTTTCAGTATTTAATAGGTAGTTTGTTAGTATAATTTAATTAGTTTAGTTAGATATATGTTTAGTTAGATTTGTAGTTAGAGTTAGTATATTAGTTTTTTAGTTTAGTTAGTTTTTATTTAATATCTTTTTCATAAAATCATAAAAAGCAAAAAACAATAGCTCTCACTGTCTTAGGACAGAATACAAATGAGTTTTTTAGGTTTTCATTCAAATCTGTAAATTGTTAATATTGTACATTTTGTGAATAAGATTTATTTCAGTTAGTAGTTAGATATTTGATTTCTTAGAGTTAGTATAGTATTAGATAGTAGATTGTATATATATATAATAGTTAGATTAGTTTATTTGTGTGTTTTATTTGTTTTAGTTAGATTAGTTTAGTTTGTTTAATAGTTATTTTTAGTTAGATTAGTTAGTTTAGAGTAGTTTTCTTTGTTTTTTTTCTTAGGACCTTAGATCGGCTAATGGAGCCACTAAACCCGTTAGGGTGGTTCATCCCAAACGGCTTGGGTTATTAGACAACCCCGGACCGGTTCCACTCTCCCAGATGACGAACGGTCATTTTTTCCCATCAACAAGGAGAAGGTAAAAAACTGAAACCAATTAGATATGGTCCTTTCAAGATTCTTGACAAGATTGGTAACAATGCTTTTTGTTTGGATTTGCCTCCTTATATGCAAATGTATGTAGTTGTTAATGTTGAGAATTTGAAATTGTATGAGCCTCCTTTGATTGATGATCAAGGAGAACATGTTCAGATTCCTTCTATAGATGATTTCTCCCCAGAATATCTTATAGAACTGCATGAAGACACAATCCTTGACAGGAGAATGAGAACTTCAAAACGAGGAAATGTGGAATATCTTCGAATTGGTCTGAAAGGAGCAAATCCAAGCAAAGCCAAGTGGATTGAGGTTGGAAAGGTGAGGGAACTATACCCTCATCTTCAAATAGACTGAAAATATCCTTTTGGAGGTCCAAAGATTTCCAATGGGGAGGTGTGATCCAGGGGATCAAATTTTGCTCAAAATTCAAAGTTCTCGGAATCACTTCAAATCGAACAGGTGCATAGGCCTCATCATCACGAACCCAACACAACTCATTTGGGTTCAAACGGACATCAGATGAGTGATATATCACGTTCTGTTCAAATCGCAAATAGGCAAAAAAAAATTGTTGATTGTACAGTCCATACAGTCCGTATGAATGCAGACGTGGCAGGGCCATATGATGATGTGGTAGGGTCGTACGATGATGTGAAAGATCTGTACGCTGATGTGGCAAGGCTGATTTGGTGGACAATTGGCAGTTGGATGGTCGAATCATTTCTTGACACATGGCATCTTGGTGGTGATTGGATTGGTGACACGTGGCCCACGCAAGGGCCCCCACGTGTCACCTGGGAATTGGATAAAATTTGTGTAGTCAGCAGGATTCGACCCCGTGACCTCCTGGCAGGGGAAGAGCTTTGGGAAGGGCCTCCTAACCGACGTGCCCACCATTGGTTCTTAACTACTATATGGTTTAAATTTTATTTGAATTGCATTGTGTTTTGATTTGGGGCGCGGTCTGGGCCGGGGCTAAGCCCCGGCCCCCAGTCACATATAACCACCATATAACCACCATCGCGTGCATGCATTCAAACCCCACACGCATGGACACTTGTTTCATTACCATAGTTTTAAAACTTGGCCCTTTTTGTGTGCAGGTGCGGTCATATGGTAAGCCACGTGCCCAACGGTTAGGCGGTTAGGGGCTAGGTTCCCTAACTATCCTATAGTTTGCCTGGTTTTCAGTTATGCACCCGGTGCTAGGTTTTAGCATGGAAATGAGAACGTGTGCTAGGTTGGACACACAGAGGTGCAATTTGGCGATCCAGAGACAACAAGTTTGAAGGGGAACTTCCAGGAAGCCTATCTTCTTCAATTTTTGGCCAAATCGGGTGCTGAAAAAGCCCAGCTAGGGGTTTTTGGATGTTCTGAAGCCATTGGAGCCATCTATTTGGCATTTTGAGCATTGTAAAGCACATATTTTAGCACTTTGAGCAAATAATATAAAATATCCATTGGAAGATGGAACAGGAGATGTAGCCCAAGAGAGGGGTGAACTCCTTTATCATTTGTTGTGTTATGTGTTTTATGTTCACTGTTAATTGCTCCTTATTATCTCCATCTTGAATGTGTAATTTATATAAAAAATTGTGTTTGCAAATTGATCCTTTTTCATAAGAACACTTGAATTAAAACTTGCAAATATTTTCAAGAATACAAGCCTTTATCATTTTCAAATCAAGTAACCACGATATATTCCCTTTCATTTTATCAATTTTCACTCAATACAACCCCTCATATATCCTAGAACCCTTATTCACCTCCTCCTCATTGACAAGTATTAAATGATTTTTATAAATTTGATTGCATGAGTCTGATGTGTTGTTGAGCCAAACTTTGTTTCATATTTAAAGAGATATCATGTATGGTTTGTTGAAGAAACTAGTTACTAATAAATGTTGCATACAGGAATGAGCTTCTTTAGAAGAGGAATCCATGGCCGGAATAATAGGGGAAGAGGAAATTGGGACAAGGGCCCTAGAAGGCTAATGTTTTCTATACATTTTGATTTAAATCCACAAGAGTTGAACCAGTTATTTCAAGCTGGGTTTTTCAACTGGATTGGACAAGGGTTGGTCCAACCTAGGCCAAAAAGGCCTCCTTTCCAACCATCGCATGTCCCTAGTATCCTAGTTCCCCCTCATATCTCATTACAACCTGAAGTCCCTGAAAATGATAGATGGAAAGAGATTTTCCACTTGGCAGTCTCCCAACATCATGGTTGGCCCAATTTGTCTCTACCTGCTCCTCCTCTACCAATTAACCCAACTGTCCAAACTGCACCTAAACACTCACCTGTATAGTCTTCCCATGCAAGCAAGAGGCTAAAAATCGAAGCCCACCATGCACCTGATAAAGGAAAACTTGTTGCTACCCCCTCCTCTCCATCAAGTGACTCTGCCAAATCCATTTCATCCCGCATGCACTTGAGAGATGATTGCTCTCATGTTATCAGTGAGATCAAGCCTAAAGGCTCCACACAGCCTAAGGAAAATTCAGATAAATCAAAGGGAGAGAGTAGCAACAAAGGGAAAATTGCCTCCTAGAGTGGCAAATATGGTTTTTCAGTGTATTTATTTATTGATTGTTGAGAACAGTTGACTGTTGAAGTTTTTGGACAACACACTATTTTTGGATATTTTGGATATTATTTTTTGGATATGGTTTCAAATATCATTGATATTAATTTTCAAATTGTGAGAATTATGATGGGAGCCACAAGGAGGGATGTGTTTGATTGATTGACTAGTTGTGTTTATGTTTTTTAAGAAACTAAAGGGAGTCACAAGAGGTCCCACCTATTAGTTATTATTTATTAAAGACCCTTATTATTATTTTATTAATTTTCCCCCTAAACTAAAAGTTAGTTGAGTTTTAGTTAACTTAACTAAAATAGGTAGTTTAACTACTTCAACTAATTATGATTGTTTAAAGGCAATCGGAGAAGGAGGAACAAGAGGAGAGTAGAAGGAGAAAGCATACTAAGGTCTTCTCTTGAGTTTTATTGAGATAGTTTAGTTTTCATTCATTCTTTAATTCATTGAAATCTTAATTCTCTTTTATGACAGCAGGGTCTTATTGTAGACAACAAGATTCAAGGTTGAATTACATCATTCAGACACTTGTTTTTCAGAGGTGTTGATCTATCTTTGATAGTCTTTGTAGAATTGTTTGTTTGTGAATTAAATTTCATGACCGATAAAGGATATTGTGCAGAGTCGAGTGCGAAGCAATCTGTGACAAGATGATCCATCTTTTAAAGTTCAGTTTTTTACTTTCTGTCATAAGTCCTTTTGTATGGTTTTCATCGGGGACATCTAAGTTTTACTTTGGTCCAAACTTCTTCTGGGAAATTTGTAAAGAGAATGATTCTTTTGATTAATTGGAATGAAATAAGCAATTTCTTTCTATTTCATTTGTGTTATTTATTGACTTGGTATTTTTTCTTATGTATCTACATTTACTTTTGCATCTATTATATTCAGAAAATTACATAAATATTTAATTTTTCAGCAATCTTTTATTTATAAAAAAAATCATCCTAAGCCCTTGTAACCAATACTTGTGGATTAGGAAAAACAATTTTAGGCTATAAACATAGGGTGATATTCCATGCGTCTACCTTTCCTTATCCAAGCAAGATATTAAAATGCTTGAGTAAGATAATTTGATATCTTTTCCTCAACACAGGGAAACCTATCTCATTTGACGCAAAGAATTCCCATGGTTCAGGCGAGGATTTATTGGAGGCAATGCAACATGTGTTAGGTGTGCCCTGTGCTTGGATGTGACTCTTCCGACGTCTCGCAAACGCCATATTATGCTATCATGAAACACATCTGGTGCCACAGATGTATATGTCATGGTTATTGTATTGATCGAGTATATATGTATTTTGAGGGTGTGAGCCCCAATTTTGTACTATAACAACATATTTTTGGAGAAATTAAATATAAAAAATAAAACCTTTGTCTTTACTTATATTAGAATGTGTGCATTGGTGAATTTGTTTTCCTTACTTTAGTTGTGTGAAAAATGTCAATCTAAAACATAATTAACATAAGCATCGAATACATAATTAGAACTTCAAGGTATGTGATTGTAAGTAATAAAATCAAAATGTCATTCCAAAAATCGTACCTGTAGGAATCATCATAGTAGAGTAGGGTCTTGCACATGGTAATTGTCATTCAAATGACATACTACTAACTGGGAGTCCAAGTGAACTTCTAAAGAATGAATACCATGTGAAATGACATTGCACAAAATCTCTATAATGATTCTATATTCGGCCACATTATTCATTGATGTCCATAGATAAATGCCACCTAAAGAAACCAGTTGAACCTCAAGTGAGTGAAAAACCCAAGTGACAGAAGCCATGTTATGTGTATGACGACTGGCACCATCTACAAATCCTAAGTAAACTGAATATCACGTTGACATATGAAAATCAAGGGAAACTTGATAAGAAATTCAATGACAAAATGGAAAAGATATATACACTGAGATACACTAGTATATGTTGGCCCTTAACCAAGTTTTGAGGAACACTTGGTCATATTTAACCATTTTTGGGACTTCGACAGCTTGTCAAACATGGAGCACAACATGAAGTGGAAATCGTGGAAGCTAGACCCCTTTTTGGGTCCTTTTAGGGTTTTGGGTTAATGTAATGGGGAAGGGATGTCAACCCCTGGGTTCACCCACGCTTAGGCCCACTTTTGTAATGTATAAATAGATAGAAAATGTAAGAAGTAATAGAAGTTGTTGCTTAGCACACCTGGTGATTGCTTAGTGCAAGTTGGCTAAAGTGCTAAGAGTTGGATCTATGTGATCAAGTATTGTAAGGCTTTGTGAATTTTGTGTAAGACTTGCAGAGCTGAGTGTAATTCCTTGTGAGAGACTGTAGAAGGCTTTGTGTTATAAGGCAAGGAAGAAGGATCTGGCGAGCTGCGCAGATCTTTTGTCATGTGCACAGTAGGGTTTGGAGGCTCTGTGTTGTAACCGATTGAAGACATTAATAAAGAAGAAGAATTTGTGGATGTAGCCCTAGGGTGGAGGTGAACCACGATAAATCTGTGTATTGTGTTATGTTCCTTGACTTGATGTGCTTGTCTCTTCCTTTGCTAAGTGCTTTGATGTGTTTAGATAGACATGTTTATGCTTTGTGCTTATAAGCTATTAATGAATGTTAGCTCTGATATGTATGAATATGCTTAGTGTTGGTCTACAGGATTTGATTTGTTTTACTGTTACTAAGTGCTGAAAGATCTTAGATCTAACTAGATGTTGTGATGCTCTGTGCTATCTACGAAGTATAATAAGACTAAATATTGATGAAGATTAACTGCTAAGTTGTTACACATTATTTTCATCATCCCTATGATCGTTAATGATGTAAACCTATATGTTGCCTTCAGAGGGGTTAGTGGCATGAGTTCCTAAAGAGAGAAGGGAGAAGAACTTTTCCTGAGAAAAGAAGTTGCATTTTCCTATGTAAAAACCTTATAAAAAAAGGAGTTCGCAGGTTGCTATATAGGCAGGGTGTGAGAATGACCCATTCTCGCAGGTTGCACTATAGTCAGGGTGCGATATGTTCGCAGGTTTCTCTATAGCTAGGGTGCAAGAATGCCTGCACGTGGGAAAAATGAGCGTTTTCTCGAATATTCTAGAAGGAGAAACTTCTATGGTGAGGTGGCATCCGAATGGTTTGGATCTTACTCGCTTTCATGATTTAGTGGGATCATCCTAACCTCCTCACCTTATCCTCTTCAACTTATAAAAGGAGAGGAGTTCTCATGGAGAAAGTTAGCTTGGGTTAGCTTTTGTTGGTTCTTGAGCTTAGCTTTGGTTGGCTTGGAATTATTAGCTTGGTTGGAGTGGCTTTGAGATTTGCTTTGTCAAGATAGATTGTGAATATTATCATATTTGTGCTCTCAGAATTCTTGGAGTGAAAGTGTGTGGGGAAAGAAGGACAGTTGGAAGGGACCTTACGACATCAAGGCAATGGTTGTAATCTCTCTTTCACATTTAATATGATACAGTAATATGATTCTTTCCTATAAAGC
>JZKD02S1802772.1:52368-96328 GCA_000966675.3 Picea glauca | reverse complement strand
TGACCTCACGAGAGCACCAGAGCGAAGCAGGAGCAACAAAGACCCTAGGAAGTGATACTAAGGTATGTTACTTGTTCCTTCCTACTAGTAAATTCAATATCTAAAACTTAAGGAAGGCATCATGTTCTGTCCTGTTTTGTTCTAGATCTAGGTGGATCTAGGGAAATCGGTTAGTGTCCGCACGTACAGATTTATCCAATAACATAAGTTCTATGTTAAGTGTTAGAATCTCAGGTCTGTGTCCCAGCTAATGTTGCAGACATATGAGTCTTGCAACCACCCCTGCCTCTACCTCGGGTGAGACTTCATCTTCTTCGTAGGTGTTGCTGAAAGGGCCAGTAGTTAGGTTTTTGTTGGTGCATTGTTGTAGCATTGAACCCTGGGTCTACCCCTACGCCAAAAAATGGTTCCATTTCCGGAACCTGAAACTATGATTGTTGGGAACTGAGCAGAAGAATATTTGTGCAAAGATTCGTCCTGAAATTGTAAAATATTTGTCTGAAGAAGGAAGGACAAATCTGAAGGAAAGAAGTCAGATCTTCAAGAAAAGAGGTTGATACTGAAGAAAAGAAGTAAGATCTATAAGATCTATGCTCCGATAAAGGGAAGAATAGTTAAAATTTCTTAGATCTGGAAGCTTTGTGCCGTGTAGAAGTAAAAGAGGTGAATTTTTTTTTCTAAAGTATGGATTTAGGTATGCTTGATAGATTTTGTCCTAGCTTGAAAACTAGGGAATTATTAGATGAAAGAACGTTTGATATGAATAGATCTAATAAGAATAATGATAGATATGTTATACCTATGCATAGAAAGAATTTTTGGACTAACCAATGGATGCAGGATCCTAGAAAGAAATTTTTGCAGGTTCTCCATTATGATTCTAGCGCGTAATATAAGAAAAGTTGGGGATCATTGAAGAGAAAGAGAGGATTAAATATTTGTTACAATTGTAGAATACCAGGACATGTTGCTAAGGAATGCCCTGGGAGAAGCCCTAGTTTCCTATATTGTAAGGCTATGGACCATGAAGTACTGGATTGACCTAGAATGATTGCTAGACTTGAAAAGCTGAAAAGGGAGAAAGCAAACCCTGAAGGAGATCAAGAGACTAAGATTATAGAAGAACCCCAGAAAGAATCAAAGATTATGTTGCTGAAAATGAAAGAAACCTTGGATGAACATAAAGATGCCAGTTTTTCAGAGATCTTCAAAGAAAAGGAGAAAATCAAAGTAAGAATAGGAGACTTCGACATTGATTGTGCTATGGATGAGGGAACAAAAATGAACATTATGACAAAAAGTACTTGGGAAACCCTAGGAAGGCCTGCTATGGTTCCTTCACTAGGAAAAATAGGATTGTTTAAAGGAAAAATGGTAACCCTATGCGGCGGGATTACCCGGATAGCTATGAGTACCCATGGAGCTTCGACGGAGGAAGAATTTGAAGTTATTAAATTTATTGAGGAATATGCCCCATTTCCAACTTTGTTAGGAAATATCTGGATTGAAAAAGACCAGATCCAAAGAAAAGAAGAAAAGGAAGCCCTAGAACAAAAGAAGAAAGAACTTGTGGAATTTATGACTAGAAAGATCGCCTACTTGATGGAAGAACAAGAGAACAGATATAAGCTATTAAACACCAGGGACTTGGATGTCGAAGCTATAAAATCATTAGAGGAACCAAAGAAGACCGAAATACCTAATCCATATGATGAAGGTGTATTACCCTTGGATCTGAAGAAAGAATCTCAGCATCGCAAAGTAACTATGTTGAGAGAATATAAGGATCGGAATGGAAAAAGGATGACCAAGACAAATCTCACTGGGAAGAAGGCTAGGAAGCTAAGTAAGAAGAGAGCCAATATCGAAAAGTTACAGAAGATTCCACAGGAAACTTTGCAGAAGGAAAAATCATAGGAATTGAGTTGCGTCGAGATACCAGAACAACGACATATGGCACTTCACCGTGGTGAAGAAATATAGTCGTTGGATCAATATACGCATTCGACTTCTACCTCAAACGGGCAGAAAAGAATTAAAAGATCACTACCAAACTGTTGGACCACACCATAATGAATAGATCAACATTCATGAAAGCTTCATACCTATTTCAAGAATACCATTGATGAATTTCCTATTTAGTTCGCCACGCTGTGCCCAAAGAACACTTTTGCCAACTAAGAAATCGAAGCCTGTAGAACTAGTGATTGTCTACAGTGATCATTGCAAGCAAATTGTTCATCCTAGTGCAACATTTTGAGATCATCATGACCTTGATTATCTTTCCCAAGTGCGTATGTCTGATGATCTCACTGAACTTGAGGAATGCAAGCCCAAGCATCATCGATGGGAGGAGTGCAAGCCTCCCTGTCAACTGTTCGAGCAGGAACATCTCGAGCCAGCGCAAAAAGAATAACTAAGCATAAGGACGACATAGCCAATGAGAATTCAGTGCCATCCATCCTACCTGCTTACATACCCCCTCTGAGAAGTTATATTAATAGGGACAGTGTCCCTAGAGACTTTGAATACACCCTAGTCACTGCATATCTACCGAAATGAGTGCGCACCTATCGTGCAGATCAAGACAAGGTTACAGCATTGAAGTTTTGCGACTTCAACCTGGGGGACCATAAAGCTTACAGCATGCTCGCCCTATATAAGTACTTGACAAGAACTAAGGGAAAGAATTCAAATCTCATCCCTCAGCAATGGGCGATGAACCTCATGCAGTCTACTTTGCTCAACTTTATGAAAGTACCGCACTTCGGCAGACACCAGGAGGTGAATGCTTATGTAAAACTACTGCTAGCAAGTTATCATGGAGGATACCTGTGGTTAGATCATCTCATAACTTTTGATCTAGTGTTGATCAATAGGATCACCGGGCTTAGCATGCAGGGCCCTGATCCCCATGTGTACTATCCTGGAAAGACCGCAGAGCGCACTCTTGTGCAGAATATCAAAGAAGCATATGGCAATGTTGAGAAAGGCACGAGAGGATACAAGGTAGCTTCCATTGAAAGTGGCGCTGTGCGTCTCACATGCCAACTGATTGTAGGGAATTTAGTACATAAGAATCGACCAACACAGGTATCTGGCTTTGTAGTTGACCTCGCAGGAAAGTGCATCGAGGGACTACAGATGAACTAGGTGAAGTACCTGGTGAATCAACTGGAGATTGACTATAGAGAATCCCAGGATCAAGGGCATGAATTCCATTTTAGCTGGCTTCTGATACTGATCACTTTTGTTGCATGGGAGCTACCGGAAGGTGCAACCTTCCCAAACTTGGATCCCTTTGAGCCACTAGCTATGAAGTTCAGTACATTATGGTACTCGAATGACATGAGAAAGCAATGGAAATTGAATTCCTTTTTCCACACGTACTATAAGCAATTGAAAGTAACCATAAGGAGTGAACCATGCATAACCCCAAACAATTTATAAATATTTTGACCTCTTATAAAGTTCAGCGTGGACCACCACTTTATATACCTAACCCCACGTGTTGATGAGCACCAGGAACAACTTCATTCCTATTATAAGCTGAAAGAAGAAGACCTGGAAGAGATCACCAAAGAATGGTCGGTGGACCTCCTTGTTCCAGAAAACCTCATAGAAATGTCCGACATCGACAGCCCCAAAACTGCGCAGGATACACCTGGGCCCAGTAAGACAAAGAAAGCAAAGTCGATGAAGAAGACTGAAGAAGTCTAGGATGTTGACAACCTATCTGTAATGATGTCTTCCATTACATCAGATGAATCAGGTGATGATGAAGAAGGTACAAAAACCCAGAGAGTCGAAGTACCACTGCCTCGGGATGAAGAAGACTCATTGAAGAAAAGGAAGGTCTCACCTCTAAAATATTCCTCCAGAAAGAAACCAAGAACCCCTGTAACAAAGATGTGAATTGCCTTCACGTTGGATGACTTTGATTTCATTGTTTCAATGGTCAATGATGATTCAAAGGAAATCATAGAGAAGCAGGAGGTGAATTAGGAACAAATGTATAGCTAGATTGATATCGCACTCCAGGGAGTACAACAAGAAATCTAGTCTAGCCGAGCAACCTCTACTGCACCTCTGCTAAAAGGAACAACAGAAGTGGGAGATGAATTAGTTCAGCTCCGCAAGATTGTTGATACAGTCGAAGTATTCCTTCAACATGATCAGGAAGAAAAAGCGCAGGCCACCCAGGCCCTAAAGAAAGCACAAGAGGAACTTACTGAACAACGTCGATCCGTGCAACAAGAGAATAATGCTCTCCAAGAAAAATTTGAAGAAGACAGGGCGAAGATCCAAAAAGAGAAAGAGCAGTTGCTTGCAAAGAAGATAGGAATTAAAGAAGCAGTCAACAGAGCCTTTTTCTCTATGACTGGCTTAGACTAAAAGGTCGAAGATCCCATTGAGTGCCAAGTGACGAAGCTGGTTGAAGTTATTTAGCAACTTCAACAAAGGGTCGTGGAATTAGAGCTTCAGACCATACCACAGACTCTGCAAGAAGTGCATGACCAGCGAGAATTGAATGCTCAGAATGTAATCAAGAGGATTAAAACACTTGCTATAGAATGTAAACAACTAAGTAGCAGAAGCGCACAGATATATGAACAACTATCTAAAGACCCAGAGTTGAAGAAATTGGAGTCCCAACTCCAGGAAGCAAAGCAGCAAGATGATACAGTACAGGCATAGCTCAAGCTCCTCTCACCCATTGAGAGGATGAAGAGATCCCAGGAATAGCGCATTGCCCAACAACGCGTTCTTACTACACAGAAAAGAGTGATGGAAGTCACCCAGAAACTTCAGCCGATCCAGGAGGCAGCCTACCTATTGTTTGAAGAAATTGAAATCCAAGGAACACTACTTGAACAAGTAGTTTCTACAGTCAAGAAGCAACTGGAACGACCTATCATCAAAGCAGTTGTTCAAGAGTTTGTTGAGCAAGAAGCAGTAGTACATAGACAAGTCGAAGCAGCTTGAGCCAATCTTGAGACCTTTGAGGTAGATTTACCCAGACCTGAGTGACTCAGGACGAGTCACAGGTGAGTGTTGGGGGCCTATTGGACCTTGACCAAGTTTTGAGGAACACTTGGTTATATTTGACTGTTTTTGGGACTTCGACATCTTGTCAAAGATGGAGCGCAACGCGAAGAGAAAATTGTGGAAGCTAGACCCCTTTTTGGGTCCTTTTAGGGTTTTGGGTTAATGTAATGGGGAAGGGATGTTAGCCCGTGGTTTCACCCATGCTTAGGCCCACTTTTGTAATGTATAAATATATAGGCAATGTAAGAAGTAGTAGAAGTTTTTTCTTAGTGCACTTGGTGATTTCTTAGTGCAAGTTGGCTAAAGTGCTAAGAGTTGGATCTGTGTGATAAAGTATTGTAAGGCTTTGTGCAGTTTTTTAAGACTTGCAAAGCTGAGTGCAAGTCCTTGTGAGAGACAGTAGAAGGATTTGTGCTGTAAGGCAAGGATGAAGGATCTGGTGAGCTCCGCAGATCTTCTATCCTATGCACAGTAGGGTTTGGAGGCTTTGTGTTTTAACCGACTGAAGACATTAATAAAGAAGAAGAGTTTGTGGACATAGCCCCAGGGTGGGGGTGAACCATGGTAAATCTATGTATTGTGCTCTGTGCCTCGACTTGATGTGCTTGTCTCTTCCTTTGCTAAGTGCTTTGATGTGTTTAGATAGACATATTTATGCTTTGTGCTTATGAGCTATGAATGAATGTTAGCTCTGATATGTATGAAATATTCCTAGTGCTGATCTATAGGATCTGATCTATTTTACTATTACTAAGTGTTGAAAGATGTTAGATCTAGGTAAATGTTGCGATGCTCTATGTTATATGTGAAGTATAATAAGACTGAATATTGATGAAGATTAAATACTAATTTCTCTGTTAAGTATTAGAATCACAGGTCTGTGTCCCAGCTAAGGTTGTAGACATCTGTGTCCTGCAACCACCCCTGCCTCTACCTCGGGTGAGACTTCATCTGCTTCACAGGTGTTGCTGAAAGCGTCGGTAGTTAGGGTTTTGTTGGTGCGTTGAACCCTGGGTCTGCCCCTGTGCCAACAGTATACAAAGAGTTGTGCCCGAGATTGGGGCTCAAGCATAATATATTTTCAAGTAGAGCCCATTTATGGGCTCAGCCAACATATTCCCTTCATAATCTTCTAATTCATATGACCCTTTTTCTAAGACACGTCACACGATATAAGGACCATTCCACATGGGGTTGAAATTGCCTGACCCCAGTGGTTCTTTGGCTTGGTCATACAAGAGGACCAAGTCACCCTAAGTGTACTACCAAGGATAGATAGACTTATAATATTGGACCTTGACACATCGTTTATTATCTTCGATAGACATAGAGGCATATTGATGTTGCTCATCTAGACTCTCTAGGTGTACGAGGCATTGTTTGAGATCGAAAGTGTCAGGTAGGAGATTAACTACCAATATAAGAGAAGGGATTTCACATTCAATAGGTAGGGTTGACTCCACACCGTGTACTAACTGGAAAGGAGAAAAATCGGTGGAAGTCTTAACTGAGGTTTGGTATGCCCAAAGTGCTAGGTTAAGCGACTCATTCAGCCAAATTTTCTTTGGCTCACAGTTTTCTGCAAAATTGTCTTAAGAGACTTGTTCATAGCCTCTACTTATCCATTTTCCTGGGGGTAGTAAGGGGAAGAATGAGCATGTTTAAACCCTATTTTCGATGCTAATTATTTCATCATTTCGTTCTAAAAGTGACTTCCATGATTAGTGACAATCTCACTCAGCATTCTGAAACAGGATATAATTTGATTGAACATGAAAAATGCGGCAATATTACCATCGAATTTAATTATAGGCATGGCCTCAGTCCACATAGTAAAGTAGTCTACTGCCATGATAATATGTTGGTTCCCCCCAGCCAAAGTTGGGTTGCAATCCACAAAATCCACCCCCCACTTGGTGAAGGGACCGACGGTAATGACCACGTGAAGAGGGGTTGGATGCGAGAACATATTTCGAGCGAACACTTGGAAAGGGTGATACTTCTTGACCACTACAACAAAATATTTTAAAATAGATGGCCAAAAATTATTGGCTCGCAAATGGGTAGTCGCAAGCCTAGATAGATGACCACCATAATCCCCTCTATGACAGTCATTAAGAACGGACTCAACTTCCTTTTGATTCAAGCAACGATGCAAGATATGGTGATAATATATAAAGTTAGTTGTTGTCCCTTGACCAAGTTTTGGGAGATTCTTGGTCATAGTGACCTATTTTGGGACTTTGACAGCCTGTCAAAGGAGGAGCGCAAGACGAAGCGGAGATAATAGGATCTCGGCCCAATTTTGGATCCTTTTTGGGTTTTGGGGAATATGTAAAGGGAATGGGATGTCATCCCATGGGTTTACCCATGTTTGGGCCTATTTTGTATATATAAATAGAAGGATATGCAATGCAAGAAGAAGGGGGGAATAGTGCATCTATTTGATGTGAATGTATGCTAAGTGCAAGTAGTGTTTGTAAGTGCTTTGTGCATGACTGTAAGAGACTTGCAGAGCTAAGCACAGGTCCTTGTAGCAGATTATGGAGAGATTAGTGTTGTAACACAAGGAAGAAGGATCTAGCGAGCTGCACAGATCTTCTATCCTGTGCGGAGTAAGGGTTTTTATGGCTTTGTGCTTGTAACCGATTGACAGAATACAATAAAGAAGAAGATTTGGTGGACGTATCCCCAGAGTGGGGGTGAACCACGTAAACCATGTGTTAAGTGATTTATGCTTTGTCTTGATGTGCTTACATGTTATCTGCTAAGTGCTTTGATATGTTTAGATAGATATACTTCTTCTTTGTGCTTATGATATGTAAGAATATTAGATCTGATCAAGATAGTCATGCTTAGTGCTTGATATGCTCATTCTGATCCATTTATATATGCTAAGTGCTTAAATATTGTGAATTAGTGTGAATGTTGCGAAGCTCTATTTTATCAGTGAAGTGAATAGTGATTACATATTGAGGAATTGACAGTGCTAAGAGTTGTATTAAGTGTTATAATCACAGATCTGTGTCCCAGCTAAGGTTGCAGACACCTGAGTCTTGCAACCACCCCTGCCTTTACCTTTTGTGAGACTTCATCTGCTTCGTAGGTGTCACCGAAAGGGTCGTTAGTTAGGTCTTTGTTGGTGTGTTTTTGTAGCGTTGAACCCTGGGTCTTCCCCTATCCCAACAAATGGTTCCGTTGTCGAGACATGAAACTCTGATTGTTGGGAACTGAGGAAGAAGAAGCTCTGTGCAAAGATTCGACCGGGGATTGTGAAAACTCTATGCATAGATTTGTGCCCTAACATACAGTATTCTACTTTATTTATAAATCTATGTGCTAAAAGAAAGAAGCCCAATCTAAAAAAAGGAGGTCAGATCTGAAGGAAAGAAGAAAGATGTGAAAGATTTGTGCTCTAAGAAAGATAAAAGTGAGAATTTCTTATTAAAAGAGGTAAGATCTACAAGCTTTATGCTATGATAAAGGTAAGAATAGTTAAAAGTTTTAGATCTGGAAGCTTTGTGCTCTATAGAAGTAAGATAAGTAGAATTTTGTGTTTCTAGAATATGGATCTAGGTATGATTGATAGGATCTATCCTAGCTTGAAAACTAGGGTATTAATAGATGAAAGAAGGTTTGATATGAGTAGATCTGATAAGACTAGTGAAAGATATATTATACCTAGGCATAGAAAGAATGTTTGGACTAACGAATGGATGCAAGATCCAAGAAAGGATTTATTGCAGGTTAGCTCCTATGATCCTAGTGTGTAGTACAGAAGAGGTTGGGGATCATTTAAAAGAAAGAGAGGATTAACCCTCTATTATAGTTGCAGAAAACTGGGACATCTTGCTAAAGAATACCCTGGAAGAAGACCTAGTTGTATTTGTTGCAAATCTCTAGACCATGAAGTGTTGGATTGCCCCAGAATGATTGCTAAGCTCGAAGGAATGAATATGAATCAAGGAAACCATAAGGCAGTTCCAGAAGCTATAGCAGAACCCCAGAAAGAATTAGAGAAGGTATTTCTACAAATGAAAGAAACCTTGGATGACCACCGACATGTTAGATTATCATAGATATTTAAAGAAAATGAATGCATCGAAGCAAGAATAGGAGACTTCGACATTGATTGTGTTCTAGATGAGGAAACACAGGTGAATGTCATGACTGAGAGAACTTGGGAAGCTATAGGGAGGCCTGCTACGACTCCCTCATTAGGAATAATAGGGTTATTCGGAGAAAAAATGGTAAACCTGTGTGGGAGGCTCGCTCAGATACCTATGACTGTCAATGGAACTTTGACGAAGGAATATTTTGAGATTATTAAATTTATTGAAGACCGCACCCCATTTACCATGTTAATAGGAAAACCTTGGATTGACAGAGATCAAGCCAGACGAAAGAAAGAAGAATAAGTCTTGGAGTAGAAGAAACATGAGTTAAAATATTTCATGACCAGAAAGATCGCACAAGTAATTGAAGAACAGGAGAACAGATAGAAGCTATTTGACACTAGATATATTGATGTCGAAGCTACAAGAATACTAGGAGACCCATAGAATACTGAAGTACTTACTCCAGATAAAGAAGAGGTATTACCTCTGAATCCTAGAAAAGAATCTCAACAGTGCGGAGTGACTATGTTAAAAGAAGATAAGAATCAGAATGGAAAAAGACATACTGAGCCGAAGCTCACTGCAAAGAAGGCTAGAAAGCTAAGTAAGAAGAGGGCTAAGTTACAGAAGATTCCAAAAGGAACTTCATAGAAAGAAAATTTGCAGAATTGGAGCTTCGTCAGGATATTAGAACAACAACACATGGCACTTCTCCATGACGAAGCAATATAGTCATTGGGGATATTAAAACCGTTCGATTGACGCTTCGAACAGAAAGACAAGCAATAAAGGTTCACCATCAGACCATTGGACCATGCCATAATGGATCGAACAAGATTTAATGAGGCTTCATACCCGTTACAAGTGAATCGTTTCTGAGTTGCCTACTTATCCTGTCACACCATGCCCGGAGAACACTTTTGCTAACTGAGAGTTTGAGCCCGCAGATTAAGAGAATTGTATATATTGATCATTGCACTATTGTTGTTTGTTCTAGTACCATATCTAAGTTCATCGTGACCCCGATAATTTTAATCTTGAGTGTGTATGTCTGACAAGCTCACCGCAGTTGAAGAATCAGTAATGGAAGTTATCCTTGACTTGATGACTGAAAGAGTCATGTCAGAGAGAGGAGTCTCTACAAGTGTACAAGCATCTTCAACAAAAGGATTGTTGGCCTCTTCGTCCACTGCTTGAGCCGGTCCATCCCAGCCAGTAGATGAAAAGCGAACTAAGCATAGGGATGATCTTGTGAATGCTAAGTTAATCCTGAGTATACTACCCACCTATATACCACCTCTGAGTGGCACAATAAATCGTGACAATGTTCCCAAAGAATTTGAGTATTCTTTGGTGACTGCGTACCTCCTAAAAGGGATACGCGCAGTGCATGTAGACCAAGATAAGATCGCAGCATTGAAGTTTAGCGACTTCAACCTTGGCAACAGGAAGGTGTACAACATGCTCACCCCACACAAGTATCTAACCAAAACCAAGGGAAAGAACTCAAAGATCGTCCCCCAGTCATGGACCATGAACCTCGCGCAGTCCACACTACTCAACGTCATGAAGATCCCACACTTCAGAAGGCACCAAGAAGTGAACACGTGAGTCAAAATACTATTGTCCTGCTACCATGGAAGATATTTATGGTTAAATCATTGTATCACAGTGGATCCAACTTTGATCAATCGGATCACCGAGCTAAGCATGCAAGGCCCTCACCCACAGGATTTCTACCCTGGAAAAACCATGGATCACGCTCTTGCGCAGAAGATTAAAGACACCTACAGAGATGTCGAGAAAGGAACGTGAGGCTACAAGGTAGCCTCTATCCAGAGAGGTGCAGTGCGCCTAGCCTATCAATTAATCACAGGAAAGTTAGTTCACAAGAACCGACCCACCCAAGTGAATGGATTTGTAGTCAACCTCGCAGGAAAGTGCATGGAGGGCCTACAAATGAATTGGGTGAAGTAACTCATAAACCATCTAGAATTGGATTGCAGGGAAGCGTAGGACCAAGGATATGAGTTCCACTTCAGTTGGCTTCTCATCTTGATCACTTTTATCGCATGGGATATGCCAGAAGGTGCGACCTTCCCGGACATCGAGCCCTTTGAACCTCTAGCCACAAAGTTTAGTACACTATGGTACTCCAGTGACATGAACAAGTAGTGGCACTCAAATGTCATCTTCCACACTTACTACAACCAGTTGAAGGTATCCATCCAGTCTATGCCTCACATCACATCCAATACTCTCCACAGGTTTCAGTCTTTAATGAAGTTCAGCATGGACCTCCATTTCATCTATATCACAGCGCGTGCTGATGAGAATAAACAATAGCTATAGTCTTACTACAAGATGACAGAGGAGGACCTAGAGGAAATCGCCAAGGATTGGTTGGTGGACCTCCTCATTCCAGCCGACCCTGCAGAGATGTCCAGCATTGACATTCCAAAAACTTTGACGGATACACCCAGACCTAGAAAGATAAAGAAGACCAAAGAGGTCCATGATTTAGACAGCACATCCGTGAGGACCACTTCCATCTCAGCAGAGTAAGGAGGATATGGCAGAGAGATAGATGGCGCAGAAGTTGAACTAAATAAAGGTGAGGTTACACTACCTAGAGACGAGGAGGACCCCTCAAAGAAAAGGAAGGTTTCCCCTCCAAAAAATTCTTCAAGGAAGAAATCAAAAGCAACCAAGAACAAATTTGAGACCACCCTCACCTCAGACGACTTTGACTTCATCGTCGTAGCAATAAATGATGCTTCGTTGTAGATAGCAGAGAAGCAAGAAGCTAAGCAGGAGGAGGTGTTCAGTCGGATTAAGGATGACCTCCAAGGGGTGCAGCAGGCATTACAATCCAGCCATGCAGTTTCCACTATGCCTCTATTAGCAGGAACAATAGAACTAGGTGATGAGCCATTTTAACTACATCGCATTACTGATACAGTTGAAGCTTGCCTCCGATGAGCTCAAGAAGAGACAGAACAAGCCACCCAGGCTTTAGCGTAAGTATAGAAATACCTTGAGGATCAACACAGTGCTGCAGAACGAGAAAATATTACTCTACAAGTGGAGTGGGATGAAGAAAAAGAACAGTTACAACAAAGAAAGGAACAGTTTCTCACTGAGAAACTCGAAGTAAATGAAATGGTTCACAGAGCACTTCTCTCTATGACAGTCATCGAAGTAAAGGCTAAATAACAAATTACACAGTAGGTGGCACAACTTAAAGAAGTAATCCAAAAACTCCAATAGTGCATAGCATATTTGGAGCTCTGCACTGTGCCCGAGATCCCTCAAGATGTATGAGACCTAAGGGAAGCAACTGCTCGCAACACAGTTTACAGACTAAAATCTCTTGCCTTGGAATGCAAGCAGATGAGTAACCGGAGCACCTAGACATACAAGAACCTCACGGAAAACCCGGAGTTACAGACACTGGAGTCTCTGCTCTAGGAAGTGAAGAAGCACACAGATACACTATAGACGCAGCTAAAGGCCCTCAGTTGTAGAAAGAATGAAGAGGTCTCAAGAACAATGCACAGCTTAGCAGCAAATCCATATGCTTCAAAGAAAAGTGATGGAAGTCACTCAACAGCTTCAACCAGTGCAAGATAAGGCATGCCATTTGTTTATAGAAGTAGAGAGCTGAGGAGCAAAGTTAGAATAGGTTGTCACTGCAGCAGAAAAGTTCCTAGAAGGGCCAGTGGACGACACAGTGATCTAGGAGCTCACCGAATAAGAGGCCAAAGCAAAGCATCAAGTTGAAGCAGCTCAAGCCAATCTCGAGGCGTTCAAGGAAGAAATTCTCAGACCAGAGTGACTTGGGACACGTCACAGGTGAGTGTTGGGGGCATGTTGTCCCTTGACCAAGTTTTGGGAGATTCTTGGTCATAGTGACCTATTTTGGGACTTTGATAGCCTATCGAAGGAGGAGTGTAAAACTAAGCGTAGATCATGGGATCTCGACCCACTTTTGGATCCTTTTTGGGTTTTTTGGAATATGTAAAGGGAATGGGATGTCGGCCCATGGGTTTACCCATGTTTAGGCCTACTTTTTATATATAAATAGAAGGATAGGCAATGTAAGAAGAAGGGGGGAATAGTGCATCTATGTGATGTGAATGTATGATAAGTGATAGTAGAGTCTATAAGTGCTTTGTGCATGATTGTAAGAGACTTGCAGAGCTAAGTGCAGGTCTTTATAGCAAATTGTGGAGAGCTTAGTGTTGTAACGCAAGGAAGAAGGATCTAGCGAGCTGCACAGATCTTATGTCCTATGCGGAGTAAGGGTTTTGATGGCTTTGTGCTTGTAACTGATTGACTGAAGACAATAAAGAAGAAGAGTTGGTGGATGTAGCCCCAGGGTGGGGGTGAACCACGTAAACCATTTGTTATGTTCTTTGTGCTTTGTCTTGATGTGCTTGCATGTTATCTGCTAAGTGCTTTGATATGTTTAGATAGATCTACTTCTGCTTTGTGCTTTTGATATGTAAGAATATTAGATCCGATCAAGATAGTCGTGCTTAGTGCTTGATATGCTCATTCTGATCCATTTATATATGCTAAGTTCTTAAATACTATGAATTAGTGTGAATGTTGTGAAGCTCTGTTTTATCAGCGAAGTGAATAGTGATTACATATTGAGGAACTGACGGTGCTAAGAGTTGTATTAAGTGTTATAATCACATATCTGTTTCCCAGCTAAGGTTGCAGACACCTGAGTCTTGCAACCACCCCTACCTTTACCTCGGGTGAGACTTCATCTACTTTGCAGGTGTTGTCGAAAGGGTTGGTAGTTAGGGATTTATTGGTGCGTTGTTGTAGCGTTGAACCCTGGGTCTGCCCCTGTGCCAACATTAGCACATATAATATCATAATCCATCAATATTCATAACAAATATGCCAACGGAATAATAATTCAAATATTTGCGAGACATTAATTGGACGAGAAAAGAGTATTTATATTAAAATGTAATCAACAGAAGTGTATGAATGACAAATTTTTGTGTCGACACATTCGAAACCAAGAAACTAAGTCCCTTCTAGTTGGGCCTCCACCACTTCAATACTCCACCAAAGGCAAGCTCATATAACAGAGACAATGAGGTTCTCCATCAAATAGGGAAGAGCTTGGGGGTTGAACAATGTGTTTAGAGTTAAAAGGACAAAGGGATGCAAACTCAATATGAAGTGAATAATTTCTCCTGAGCAACTTTGCTCTCAAAGTTGAATTCTTCTACTCTTCTCCACATCTTGTATATGGCCCATTTATAGCCTTCAAATAGAACAAAAGGGCCGATTTGAAATGTTTCTAGTATATGGAAGGTCAAGGATCATGGATCTCATGACGTGAAATGGAAACCCGACACCATTTTTTAATTTTGAGCACAAAACTCGATGTACACAGGTTGTAATGGTGCAACCTGCATATACGCATGTTGTATAGCTATTAGGGTGCATATATGTGGAAAAATATGTTTTTTAGCTCTAGGAATTGCAAAATGGGGACTTCAAGTCTGCATAGGGAAATGGAAAATGCCTTTTGAGCAAGTTTGCATGGGGTGAGGCAAATCTTGCTATAATAGCCCCTGCATTGCTATATAGTTCAATCTTTTGATCCACAACTCTACAGTGAGGTTGTGGGAAATCCATTATGGCAAGAAGCCATGCAAGAGAATTAAGAGTCACTCCTATAGAATCAGACTTGGGATTTGGTTCCACTTCCACCAAAAAGGAATATCTTCATGTGCAGATGGGTCCACAAGATCAAGAGGTACAAGGCTAGACAACTTTTCAAAGGACTTCATCAGATCCATAAATATTTCTACATCTACACGAAGACTTTCAGTGAGAACAAGTTTCAAACTTTATAGGATCGTCTTGGAGTGAAGAATACAGTTTCCTAGTAGGTTCATTTTCTTCTTTCGATGCATTGTCTTTTGAGACGGGGGGGGGGATTTCTCATGTGGTTTTCCCTCTTTCATTATTTTTATTCAATGTTTATTAGTTGCATTGTACATGAGTACCTAATATTTCCTAGTAGTCGAGACTCATTTTTACTCTATAGTGATGTTCACGGGGGGTGTTGGAGAATTTTTTTTTTTCGATACACTAGTTCAATGGGAGTTAACTAACCATTTTTTTATTAGACTTTCTATTTATACCATCACTATTATGCATGCATGCATTGCTAAGGAAATCTAACTTCTTGATTTATTTTCTTAATTATGGAATGTTATTTCATATATATGAGTGTATTCCACTCATTCATTGTATCACAATGATCACAATGATCATCATTGATTAGTTCATTGGAGCAGTGTGAATATATTTTCTCATTCTTCCATATTGAATCGCTTGTCCTCTCTTGATAAGCTTTGTTTGTACTTGCTTTATCTATATCTCTTGTGCAGGTTTCGATGAAACATTGACATGTTTCTTACAACTCCAAGAAACCAACCTAGAACCTAAGGAGAAACAATAACCCATACTAGAATTTTTAGAATTCACATCACTTTCCCAATCAACATTAGTATACCATGCAAAAAAATGTCTTTGTATTTTTCATACCCAAGGCCATAAGAAATGTTGCCACTCAAATAGTGAAGAATTCTCTTATTGGCTTGCCAATGAACCTTCTTTGGCTTTACCATAAACCAACTAAGGGCATTCATATAATATGATAAATCAGGGGCAGTATTACACAAGTAAAGAAGGCTACCAATCAATTGTACATTCAATGTAGCATCCACTTCTTCACTTGGATTATCAACTCTCAGTTTAGTAAAAGGATCCATGGGTGTAGAGATAGGTTTGCAACCCTCCATTTTTGAACTTTTTAAAAGTATCCATAGCATACTTGGCTTGAGTCAAAATGAGTTGATATTTATCCTTCCATACTTCCAAACCAAGAAGATAGTGAGGAGGACCCAAATATTTCATTTCAAATTCCAGAAATAATTCATCCTTCAACCAATGAATTGAACCATCATCATTTCATGTCAGAATGAGATCATCTACATACAAAAAAATAATCAGAATGTTATCATCATCTCTCAGAAAGTATAGATTAGCATCAACAATGATTTATTTACCCTTTTTTCATGGAAAAAATTATCAATCGACATGTACCATGAATGAGGAGTGATCCAGGTGGATATCGGTGGCCACCCACATATTCCACTGGCTCAAAGACTAGTTTCCATTTTGACATTTTTTTATAGTTTTTCAGGTCCCAAACTTATGGGGCCTTTTTTAGGCCCTAAACGACATTTTTTGGGATCAGAAGCACCTAACATATAGCCAAAGGTAGATGTTAGGATGAATGGAATATGTAATCCTTGTCTATACGTTTCCAACGGTGTATCAATGACCCCAAACGAATATCATATGCAAAGGTTACGCCCTTGGTAATTTGATGTATCAACTACCCCCATTGGGCCCCACAAACCTTTTGGTGTTTCATCTCTAGGGGTTAGGGTTTTGGATGTTTAGTGTTTTCTCATTTATTTTTTATGTTAAAAATTCCTTCGGATCCTCATTGTACTCATCTTCTTGTGAATGAGCGTAGCCATCACATCTCTTCTCAAAGATAAGTTTCCACCATTCGAGCAAGTTCGTTTCACTCTACATTTTCATAGTTTCAATCTCCTTACCTGATTTGCAACAAACTTTTGAGATTGAGATTAATGCCTCAAACTATGTTGTGGGTGCAGTAATCACTCAACATGGTAATCCAATGGCATATCATAGTGATACATTGTTAGATGTCATCCGTAAGTACCCCACCCATGAAAAAGAAATGCATTCAATTGTACAAGCCTGCCAAGAATGGAAGCACTACAATCTCTGAAAGGAGACATTCATCCAAGTTGATCACAAGCCTATGCATTTCATGTAGACACAAGGAGAATTACAGAATGACTGCCATCAAAAGTGTTCCACATACTTGCAGCAGCTCCATATCAACATCAAATATAAGACAAGGATCACCAATTGTGTCATTGACTACCTCAAACGGCCTCCAGTAAAATCCTTAACCATCGCGCTCCACTCCTATGTCCATAAGACATCTTAGTTGCCCTAAATATACAAGAGTGATCCTGACTTCACTACCACTTAACAGATGATGGACATGGGCACGACTATCATTAAATTTCATCTTCATGACAGACTGTTATGCCATTTGGGCCACCTCTATGTTCCTTCAAGTAGGAGTGTGAAGATGATTTTGGAATCTCACTATAGTTGGATGGAAGAACATTTTGGCATGGAAAATACTGTGGCATTATTTCAGAAGAATTTCTATTGGTCAAAATTGTTAAGTTTTAATAATTTTATTAGGATATTTTCAATTTACTAGTGCATTCAATGCATTTTCAAAAAAATAACATAAAGAGGATCACTGAAAGAAACACAATCACAAGGTACACAAAATTTTATCCTGGGAAACCCTCATGGGGGAGAAAACCCAGCAAAACATTCCTTAATAATAGATTTCCAATACAATGCCAAGACTAATACCAAACCACCAAGAATAATCTAGGACTGAGCATGTGCCTATCTTCTCCTTGTTCTTGCAACTACAACTTCCTTCAAAAGATGTGCACTATAAGTGTGTGTGAGTGAGTGAACAATTGAGGTGCCATCCTCACTTATAAATACTAATGAGGAGGTTCTAGGGTTATGTCTCTTCACTTAGTAGGGTCGAATTCTTCCAAGAGTGGTTAAAACCACTTTATAAACCCTAGGGGGGCGACTTTACAAATACCACCATATAAATATGGTTTGACCAATCCACAAAAGGGGATTTGGTATTATACAAGACCTGACATGATCAATCCAGAAAAGGGGATTTGATCTATAAGATAATAACTCAAATATAATTAGAATATTCTTCAAAGTTACAATATTTCAACACTCCCCCTTAACGAGAAGGGTATTCTACTAACATAACCCAATACAACATCATCGGGAGAGAGAGAGGGAAGCAACATCATCATCATCTGGAACATTGACTGGCACATCTACAAATCATTGGAAATTTTTCTCATCATCAATATCATCATCGTTCACAACATGGAGATGGAGAAGCATCATCATCATCATTCACAGCATGGATTTGGAGTAGCATCATCATCATTGTTCATCAGCACGAAGCTGAAACATCAACATCAATAGCATGAAGATTAGAAAAATAATCTTATCAACCCAAGGCTAGTACAACATCGTCAACATCACGAGGTTGGAACAACATCATCAACAGTATGAGGTTGAGACAACAACATCATCGACACAATGCTGAGAAAAAAACATCATCAACATGAGGATGAGAAAACAACATCATTAGCACGGGGCTGAGACAACAACATCATTATCACGAGGTTGAGACAACA
Organism: Picea glauca; assembly: GCA_000966675.3. NCBI lineage: Eukaryota > Viridiplantae > Streptophyta > Pinopsida > Pinales > Pinaceae > Picea > Picea glauca. The sequence goes on along the minus strand of JZKD02S1802772.1, from coordinate 77,748 downwards.
TCATCAGCACGAGGTTGAGACAACAACATCATCAACACAAGGTTGAGACAACAACATCATCAACATGAGGATGAGACAACAACATTATCATCATGAGGCTGAGACAACAACATCATCATCATGAGGCTAAGACAACAATATCATATGGAAACATAATGAGGTAGTTGCAACAACAACATTTTGTGGTACTCTGACAAACCGTCCTGATCGAACCTTCAGGATCTGCCCAGGAATCATATGATTCCCTAGTATATAAAATCCTAACAAGTTATCACGTGGTACTCTGGCAGATTTTACCTACTGTACCTTTGGGATCTACCCAAGAATAATAAGATTCCTGATGATATAAAATCCTAACATAGCTACCACTATAGACCAGATTTGTCATATACATGCATGGGTACTCTGATAGACCATCCTTACTGGACCTTCGGGATCTTCCTAGGGACGATCGATCCCATAGGATATAAATTCTAATGGAGCTACCCATTGTTGGTGAGGATACCATAGTATCATCGACATCACTCCTCTTTTAGAGGGAGGTCCTTTCAGACAATACCAAGCTTGTCTCGGAAGTACTCAAACTTCACACGAGACAGAGGCTTGTTCAACACATATGCAACCTTCTCATTTGTGCCAACATATTGGAGCTTTATATATCCCCTCTACATCATATCATGAATGTAGTGATATTGTATCTCTATGTGCTTCGACTTATCATGGAACATTGGGTTCTTCTTCATCTTTATGCAACTCTGGTTATCACATAGAATCATGGTGTCTTCCATCTCCAGATTGAACAGACCGGTCAACAACTTTTGAAATCATATGGATTCACAACTGGCGAAACATGTTGCAATGTACTGTACTTATGCCATACTGAGAGAAATATTGGATTGATTCCTACTTTTCCATGAAGTCATGGGTGAACCCAAACTGAAACAACATCCTGAAGTGCTCTTTCTATTAGAAGCACTTCCAACCCAATATGAATCAGTATAACCATACATTATGAAGTCATGATCTCCAGTATAACAAAGACCACAATCCAATGTACCCTTAAGGTATCTCATCGCATGCTTTTCAGCTACAAGGTGAACACGTATGGGATCTACTAGATATTGACTCAAGGTGTTCAAAACAAATCATATGACTAGCCTGGTATTCATCAGATACATCAACGAACAAATAATTTGTATGTATAAAGTATCATCAATTAACTCTGACGAATTATCAACCAAGAGATTCGAATTTGTCTCCATGGGTGTGGCCATGGATTTACATTCCAACATGTCAAACTTCTTCAGTATTTCAACTGCATACTTCCCTTGGTTAAGGAATATCTTCTCTTGGCTCTGCCAAAATTCAAGACCTAAGAAATAATGCATCGGGCCTAGGTCTTACATCTTGAACTATGCAGCGAGCTTGCTTTTGCAATCTATGATGAGATTTTCTTCTCCAAGCTCTTGGAGCTTGCTTCAACTTACAGACATGAGTCTTCCTATATTTTACTTCAAAACTAAATTTTCACATCACATTGTACCAACCTGGTACACTTTCTCAACTATAACTTAATCTGCACAATCATGTGCTAGCTCTATGTTCTTTCTGCAAAGCGCTATCTGTCTCACTTCCTGAGATTGTGTCCTCTACTTTTTCCGAAATTTTTCCTTATAGAAATGGGACTCTGCTCTTATAGTTTCTCTGAAGTTTAGAATGATTTCTCCATTTTCACTGGGGTTGTTGAAATCTAAGAGTAACTCCTCTACTCTATCACGTAAACAACTTCATCTAAGATTGGCTCAATCACTAATATTGAAGGTATTTTTTCCTCTTTCATGGAGGTAACTCAATCTCAAATACATGGAATTCTCCCCCTAAATCTCATACTATATCGAAATCATGGTTGTTCTTGTTCTCTTCACAAATATTGGAACTATTTCTTTGATTATTGGAGTAATTTTCTCGTCATAATACTCTCCCTCTTGTTGGGAGAATATTCTGGACACAAATAAGTATTTGTACATATTTATATTTTTATCTCCGACATGCTTGATTTGTTAGATCAATATTGGAAGTCACCACTGATTTCCTTTATAGTCTCAAGGAAAAATCCATATCTTAGTCCTTCTAACTGGATTCCTTCTCTGTCACTGAAACAAGGGAATCTTCTCAGGATATTTCATGTCTCCTAGAGGTCTCTGAAGCTACGATCTAGTATTCTCAGTTGATGGCATCTGTTTGTTGGTCCTGGAAGATGTATATTTTTCCCATCTACTCCATTCTGAGATCGGGCTTACTCTGAGTCTTGATTTCTTCTCAGTATACAAAAACTTCATATTCTTTGCAGGATATACTTGGTGTTGAATACCAATTCACAATATGAAAGGTTGAGTCATACTTCAAACGAAGTCTTCTTCATGTCAAGGTGGCTTCATTATCCATTGACCAAGTCTACTGTGAGTTCTATTCTAACGTTCTCTCATCTTTGGAGCCTTTTTCTCCTTTCAATCAATATCCATATGAGATACTCTATATCTTAAAAGTATCTTCTTCTTCGTATTCTTTGGTACATGGATGTATATGATCATGTATACAACTTGGAGAGTCTTCTCCATGTCTCATCTAGTATGTTTCCTCTTACAACCATCACTATAGCTTCCTTAGGCTTATCACCTGTGACCTACCCGGAACAAGAACAACAAGGGAGAAACAACGTACAAGAATAATACTCTTTATAATAATAATAAATCAAGATAAAGAACATTTGTCACAATATCTCCTTTAGAGATATCACTTGTGAACTTCCTGAAACAAGGTTCAAAAGTAAGAAATGCAATAACAAATTAGAGAAACACTCTTATAGTGTTGTGATCAATCATTCTTCCTAGAAAAAAAACAAGAAGCTTCTCCTAGAGGACATGTTAGTTATATCTAGTAAATGATTACAATAAGCATTTATCTCAATAATTCTCACATGCATGGATGATTTTAGGGGCTAAATTTCACTCATGGACTAATTTTCCATGGTTTTCCCCAAAACAATATTCACTTTTATAAAAATGATTCTCCCAAATTCTAAAGGAAAAAATTATTTTACCTTAAAAATTGCCAAAATTTTATATAAACTATATAAAATCCTTAGAAATTTGAATATTTTTACAAAAATATTGCCAAACATTTATAGTTGGCATATGAAGGATTAATAAGATTTGCCAAGGTTTCTACATTTAAAAAAAAAATCCATCCTTTAAATCATCCCTACTCACGTGCTACCAAGTATAAAACTTTTCAAAGATTGTTATCACAACTATAGTGTTTAGCAGTTATCAAACTTTATATGTGTAAATTTTAGTCTTATCAACTTAATCAATCAAACCTAGAACTTGGAATCTTGTCCTCCAGAATGAGTGTTGTTTCTTTTCTTCCTAGTCTCCTTCACTCAAGATGACAAGTATTCTCTTCAACTCGTCCTTTGTACTGAGATAATATGCTTTCTTGACAGAAATATAAGTTAGAGGATAAACTTTATAATATCAACTTTAAGCAATCTAATACCTTGAATTTAATTTTGACCAATGGTTAGTATGATGGTCATAAAAAATAGATGCATATCAAAATAACCAAACATGTGGTGAATTATTCCTCTAAATGTGTTGGATCTGAGATCCTTCTGGATCTATGATTGTTAATTAGAAAAAATATCCTTTCTTTTGAAAATACCCTTTAAAAATAATGGTATAGTTTAAACATATGTAATTTCATACCTCTGATAGTATCAACATGTAGTGGCACCATCCGACATCAGTGGAAATAAATAACAAACCTTTAAAACTTCAAAGGTGCTACAATTTGTAATTTAAAGGTAGTTGGAGATTTTCTAGGGTAAGGTGCACTAGGACAATAAAAATCGGTCCCAACACTTCAAAAACAATTTCACTGCAACTGATGTTGGCACTACAACTACAACTTAGGGTTTTATGAGGAAATCCTAATTTCTCAAACTTCACATTTTTGAATTATGATCTAGAGACTAGATGCATTGGGCTGAGGCAAATTTGTTGGAGCTGATTTTTTCAAAAAATTCCAAGTTTTACCCCTTGAAACTTGACCTGCGCAAATATGGATTGGTACTTCTGGTACTGGTTCTAGTTTCCTGGTACCAGTCAAAACTAGGGTTTGACTTTTTGGATATCGTGTCCACTGAAAAGGTGCGCTCAATTTTCCAAAATATGTGCTAGGGTAGGGCGCACTTTCCTAGATGGTTTTTAGTCAAAAATTCCTCTTCTGTAAAAATCCCTAATTTCCTTGTATGACAACAGTGACATTTTTAGATACCCAGTGAAAGGTGATTTATTTAGTCAAGCTTTGAAACCAAGTTAAGTTTTAATTTTTTTATTAGGTTATTTTCAATTTACTAGAGCATTCAATGCATTTCCAAAAAAACAGAAGAGGATCACTGAAAGAAACACAATCACAAGATACACAACATTTTATCCTGGGAAACCCTCATGGGGGAGAAAACCCAACAAAAACTTCCTCAATAATATATTACCAATACGATGCCAATACTAAGACCAAACCACCAAGAATAATCTAGGACTGAACATGCACCTCTCTTCTCCTTCTTCTTGCAACTACATCTTCCTTCAAAAGATGCGCACTAGAAGTGTGTGTGAGTGAGTGAACAATTGAGGTGCCATCCTTACTTATAAATAATAGTGAGGAGGTGCTAGGGTTATGCCTCTTCACTTAGTATGGTTGACTTCTTCTAAGAGTGGTTAAAACCACTGTATAAACCCTAGGGGTCGAATTTACAAATCCCACCTTATAAATATGGTTTGACCAATCCACAAAAGGGGATTTGGTCTTATACAAGACCCAACATGATCAATCCACAAAATGGGATTTGATCTATAAGATAATAACTCAAATATAATTAGAATATTGTTCGAAGTTACAATATTTCAACAAAAACTTCTATGGGATGTTAGCAAGTAATTATAATATCCTTCATTGTCTGTGCCATTTCCAAACCAACCACTAAGAAGAAAAGCATGTACACCCATATTCCTACTCCTGATAGGCCATGGGAATCCATCTTGATGGATTACATGTCGGGCCTTCCTTTAATGAAGTAGGGAAATGACTGTGTTTTTGTGGTGGTTGATCGGTTTTCTAAGATGGCCATCCTAACAACCTGCAATAAGAATATCAAAGCAGAGGCCACTTCCAATCTCTTCTTCGAACAGGTGTGGGTACACTTTGGGATACCACAGACCATTTGTTGATGATTAAAAATTTGTCACTAAGTTTTGCCTGCAAAGTGTTGCTAAGCCTATTATTATAAAATCTAATTAATACTAGTAGGCGGGACCCCCTTGTAGATTGGAGATCAAATCTAGTGCTTATTTGATTTTATGCTTCTGTTGACAATGTCTACATGGTTGACGATATCTCATTTTATTGGATAATGGATCATGCATATTATACATGATTCCCTTGTTGTTACAAGCTCAACTTCTATACTGAATTTTTCATAGTTATCATTGATGTTTGTTCTTATACCTACTACTTGTAACACCTACAACAGACATATGTTAAGTAACAACAAATGAAAGGAAATTAAAGGAAGAAAATATCCTATGCTAACACGCTATATGCAGTGGAAAGGTTGTGGCAATCCTACCTAACATATGATAGCCATGTGATTTATTGAGGTTGTATAAAACATAGTTGACATGTATTTTTTGTATAGTGGAGATGGTAATATGTGATATGGGTAGTGCTCTTGGAAATTAATGATTGTTGGTATCAATGCATGGTTCAAAGTGGATGATTTCTTGATTAAGTAGTTGGTGCATACTAAGAATTGAAGGAACATTGAAGTATGGAAGTGTTGTGAAATTATTGCACATCACCTTACTCTTGCCGTTGAACACCACCCTAGTCAGGTTATTGCTCGAACATTGTTGTTGGGGTTATGATATGATTCCTTAGTGGGGAGAACCACTCGGCCTACTCAAGTTTTAAGGTGTTCGATTACAAGTATGTTCTTTTTTTGTCCCTTCATGAGTCTACTCTGGTATGAAATGGATGTTGGCTCAGGTGTATTGGTTTGTGCCTTCCTTAATTTTGGCAACTGTATAAAATGGTGATTATCAATGAAATGTTGATGATTCTCTTTTAAATGATGTTGAATTCATAGCATTACTAGTTATCCTGAGCGTTAGCAGTCATAAGAGATCTTTGTTATCCCTACTGATTTTATTAGAGTATCCTTGTTGGTCTTGGTGGCTATCTTCATGCTTTCGCATCATTGTATCCAATCTGCGAGATTTTATGGGGTTTAATGATTGAAGCATTTGTGCCACCACACATTGTACATTTGGGCACTTGGTTGATTTCTCCACTAGAGGTCATAATGTGGGTTTTACTGCTCTTACTTGGCCCTGTCTTCACCTCTGTGTGGTAGTTGTTGGATTTAGGGGGCACGCGGATTATACCCTGCGTGCATTAAATAACATTGCCACGCCAAGATTAAAGCCTCACCTCCTGTTGTGGCCCCCGTCATAGAATCGTTTCCTGTCCACAAGTGAATATTAGCTCTCTTTGTGTGTACACCTTTGGCCTCGAAGTTTTCACCATTATGAGGAGTTGGCTCTGTTCCCCCTGTGATGGCTACCAAGCAAACACTTAACCCTCCAATCTGGATTTTCATAGAGAATATTGTCGGACCTGTCAAGTTTGTTATGGATTATTATGGATTGGATGTATGGTCAATTACTTTGTGCAGACTCGCCTAGTTGGTCATATGACAATCGTTTTGGTTGGAATTTAGTTACTACTTCAGTGATAATAATGACCTATCTTGCATTGTTATTGGCAACTCAAATTACACAGTCACTCAATTTTTTTTGCACTAAGGATTGTTTGGATGTTTAGCTGGCATTGGTTACAAATGCTTGATGTTTCTCACACCTGTCATTTTATGTGTATGGGTTTTTCACATTGAAATAATGGTCATGGTAACTGTGTTTTTCCTTGGGGCCAAATGATTATGGAACCAGACAACTGCATACCCACTGTATCCTTATGATTGTTCAATTGTATAAGCCCAACGTTGCACAACATAGTTGGTTACGGTCAGATTAAATCGAAGTAATACTGTGTTATTAATGACTTAGCACAATGGCCCGCAGGGGTGTAGACCGATTGGCAAGTGCCCTGTATATGGAAGGAAATATGTAAAGAGCTTTGAAGTTTGATTCTCACCCTGATTTATGCGGAGGCATGCTTGCGGGTAGTGTGATTCTCCCTAGGGGTTATAAGGCAGCCGATAGGTTTCGACCCCGCGTCATGCGAGTACGATACTGTCATTGTAACTGATTCCCCTAGTTACAAAAAAACAATGACTCAGCACGATAAAATGAGTTATTACTGGGACTATGTGTTTGATTTTGTTATATTGCATCGTAATGATTTAGTGACTATGCACTATGCACAATATGGATAGTTTTTTCTAGTCACATTGAATTGTTTTTTTAATTTACAGTGGAATAATTACATTGCCTGGGTGAATGACCCTGTGCGTAGCTTGTGTCTAAATAGTGGTTGTTGGTTATATATTTAGAAATCGATTTGGGCATGGCAATTTGGCATTGATTATTTTGGTTACTGCCTATATATGTTTAAAGAATTTCATTACATTTAAATGATAGGCTCGATTGCAGTGATCATGTGACTTCATTGTGCATTTTGGAAACATGAAATTGGATATATTGGTTGATTAAAGTAAGATATGGACAGTGGTTGATTTCGATGGTTAACAAAATGGAAGGGCTATTGTTTGAAAATTGTTATAAGATGTGAATAAGGGAAAAAAGTTATATTTACAGATTGTGCGGAATACATACTATCTTATGATGCCACTATGTTGTATATTTGATTATGAATAGTAAACTAGTTAAATGCACAAAATTTGTTATTTGGGCAAGATGATTGATAGTTGATGCATCTCTTTTCGCAGAGTGTTTATGGATCGCTTAATTAATTTCATGAAAAGTAATCATTTTTCTTCCCTTTCATTATTTCATTTTTCGCTAATTACAAACCCCTTCACCTCCCATATTCATTTTTTCACTCCATGTTCTGAGATTAATTATAGTCAAGAGAATTTCGGTGTTAAAGCAGTCGAAAGTGGCAGTGTCTTGTGTGGATTAGAGTGATGTTTTATTGGGTCTCTTACAGTTGATTGTTGTTGTCATTGATCAGTAACCGTGTTCTTTTCCCATCATAGAATCATGTTTTCACTCAATACAAACCCCTCGCATATCCCAGAACCCTTTTCACCCCCTGCTCATTGATAAGCGGTAAACAAATTTGTATGGATTGGATTGCATGATTCTAATATATTACTAAGCCAAAATCCATTTCACATTTTTTAAAAGAGTTGTCATGTATGGTTAATTAAAATATCATTGCTAATAAATCATGCATGCAAGGATGAGCTATTCAAATAAAAGTCTAAAAACATGGGCCTATTACGCTTATGTCAAAGAGAAGGACTAAAAAATGGTAACATTAGAAAAGGGGAATGTGGCTTTTGAGTTTTATTTTATCTATTATTGTTTTATGAAAGTTGACTTCAGGGATATTTGGACAACATGCCTTATTTTGGATATATGAGTATTATTTTTTAAATAACTTCAAATTTCATGAGTTTAATTACCAAAAGTGAATATCTGATGGGAGACACAAGGAGGCATATTTTGCTTAACTAATGGTTATGTTATAATGAACTAAATGGAGTTACAAGGGGTCCCACCTAGTATTTATTATTACTTATGACCCTTATTGTAATTATTACTCTTCCCCCTAACTAAATATTAGTTGAGTCTTTTAGTTAACTTAACTAATGAACTGGTTCAACTTCTTCAACCGATTCTAATTTGTTAAAAGCAAAAGGAAGGGGAGGAACAAGAGGGGGATAGAAGCAGAAGCATGCTAAGGTTTGCTCTTTGAGTTTATGTTGAGGTAGTTCAGTTTTCATTCATTCATATATTCATCACAGCCTAATTCTCTTTTATGATAGCAGGGTCTTATTGTGGACAACAATATTCAGGGCTGAATCAAATCATTCAAACACTTGTTTTTCAGATGTGTTGATCTATATTTGATAGTCTGTGTAGACTTGTATGTTTGTGAATTAATTTTCATGAATGATAAAGGATATTGTGCAGAGTCGAGTGGGCAACAATCTGTGGCAAGTTGATTCATCTTTTATAGTTCAGTTTTGTTTTTCTGTCAGAGGTCCTTTTGTATGTTCCATCGGGGATGTCTAAGTTTGACTTAGTCCAAGATTTCTATATGAGATTTTGTAAAGAAAATGACTCTTTGGTGAATTGGAATGAAATAAAGGATTGTTTTATGTCTCATATGTCTTGATTATCATCTTGGTGTCTTTACTTTTGTTCTTACATTTATTTCAGTAATTGTTATATTCAGAAAATTACATAAAAAGTGAATTTCAAGCAAGCTTTTAGTTGATAAAAGACTAGCCTAAGCACTCGTAATTAATACTTGTGAGTTAGGATGTTATTTTTGTTGGCTATAAATATAGGTTGATATTCTCGTCTACTTTTCTTTAGCCAAGTAAAGTCTGAAAATGCTTGAGTAAGATTATTTCATATATTTTCCTCAACATTTATTTGGTGACCATACTAGGGAGATCCTTGATATCTCTTCAGTTAATTTTTATACTCGGTTTTCATCGATACATATTTCTTTTTATGATATTGATTCTTTGAATGTTTTTCTATTAATGATTTTTCATGTTGAGAGGCAGCCCAATATTGAACCCGATCTCCAATACCATACCATCATTGCTTTGAACTTGTTTCATACTATTTTAGACATTGCCAGGACCTGTGTTGAGCTTAACTATTCTTGGGAAGCAATTGAACGAGATATTAGTGCTCAAGAACAATTGGAGGCTAGACGTAGATAGCCTAGAAATCAGTAATAACCTTTTGTTTCTTCAGTTTTGGCCTTTCTTTCATGTCCTTAGACTCTCCTTCTTCTAGAAGAAGAAGAGTCATGTCACCCGAAATCTATCCTATTGTTGAAATAGGAAGAAGAAATGTTGTGTTATCCGCCCAACAAAGTGATCTAAGGATAACTTTATCTAATCCATCTAGCTCGTCTTTCTTTACCTCATATATCATCCACAAGATGGAATCTAGTGGTGGCTCTGGTGGCACTAGAAGTGCTCCATCTTCCCAATCTTCATCGTCATTGGTGATTGGTAGCTTTTACAGCCACCATATCCCTGTCCAAACTACTACAAACCCCACCAAAGTCATTAAAAAGTATGGGCTTTTTCAATTCGAAGAAGATGCCACAACCACACCGTGGCATGTGTCCTCTCCCCTTAACCTATCACCTGCTACCCACCCACTTCTGAAGTTTAAAGAGAATTTGCCTAAGTTTTCAGGAAATAACATTGCCAGTACCAATGAACACCTAGTGGCATTTTATAATTCTTTTCATAACATAGGGGCTAACGAAAAATGACACTTGCATGCGCTTGTTTGTCAATTCCTTAGAAGGAAAGGTTGTGGCTGACTTCTTTGACCTTCCTCCTAAGATCCTATCTACCTAGGATGAGTTAATCTATTGATTCTGATCCACTTATGGGAAATCCAAAATCCCTGCCGAGAAGTTAAGGGAATACAATAACGTGACTTATAATGATGGTGAGACCATCAAGTCTTTCAACTTGCGTTTCACCAAGTTGTACAATCAAATCCCTAAACTTATCCACCTCAGAACCAAGTCACTTTCATGCATTACTACAATGCATTTCCTTCTCCCTACCATCATAGGCTTGAAGAAAAGGCCATCGATAATATCGGTTCTGCTCTGCACACTTACTCAGAGTATGAAGAACATATTGAAAGAACTGGTCTACCCCAGGAAGAATCAGTTAGACAGAAAGACATGTCCGCTCTCTTATAGCTAGTACAAGATATGAAGAATGGTATGATAACGTTTGAGTAGAAGGGTATTGTCTCCCCTCTCACCCCCGGATCTTCATCCTCTTCTGCACCCCCCTTTAGAAATCTAGTTGAAAACAATTTTCAGCCTAAATTTATCCTGCCTCGAAGTTGGTACAACTTTTGCGAGGAGCATCATGAAGAAACCACATGTGAGGTAAAGAAGAGTGCCATATATAAGATCTTTGGTAAGAGACCAAAAGCTACTATCATTGTCCTAGACTTTGTGGAGCCAGAAGATGTCATGGTTATTAATACTAGGAACAAATCCTATTCTCCCAAGGGTAAATTTGATCCTCCTCACAGTTATTCTAGCTCAAGCTCTTCCTCAACCACTGTTATGCCCCAAGTTCCTAAAATTCCTGAGAGTCAAAAAATCACTTCCCCTCTTCCCTCTTCTAAATGCAATATATTGAATCAATTGGCCAACATCAAAGCATATGCAACCCTCCCAGACATGGTTATCATCCATGAACAATAGATGCATCTGAAACAATTCATGGAAGGAAAATATTCCATTGTAGCCAATCTTTCTGAAGAGGTAGACAAAGAGGATTCTTTTATAAATAAGGTAGGTGTACATAACTTTAGATACCCTATAAAAAAAAACCCTTTTTATATTTGTGTAAATATCATGGATAAGATCGCCCATTATTGCCTCATTGATGGTGGTTCAGGTCCGAGTGTCATGTCGAAGATTATTATGGAAGAGATAGGCTTGTCTTGTACAAACGAAAACGCCAAAAGCATGATCTTTTATAATAGTCTACAACAAAAGACCATGGGTGTGATTAAATATGTGACCTTAGTTTTGTGTGCTCATCCTGAAATAAGGACAACCCTTAGCATTCAGGTAATTGATATGCCTATAAGAAATTACTCTATTATCTAGGGAATAGATTGGCAATCCTTAACAAGTGGATACCTCTCGCTCGATGGAACACATTTATCTGTTCCTTGGAACGAAAAAAACATTATAGTCCTTAGATAAGGAAGGATATCACCTTACATAGAGAGTGTCCCACAACCTAATGTAAACTATCTCGAAGAGGACCTAGGAGTGTATTCCACCATCTTTGTTGAGGAGGATAATATTCCTTTGGAACAAATTGATTTAGATGATGGCATGTGGCACATGCATTTTGATGGTTCATGCTTAAATGAAGGTAATGGAGCTGGTATTGTCTTGATTTATCCGATAGGGAAAATCCATCACTTTTCTTATAGGTTGGAGTTTGCTTTCACAAACAATGTCACCGAATTTGAAGCTCTATTATTAGGCATTGAAAAAGCCTATAATCTTGGTTGTGGTCACCTTTCAGTTTTTGGGGATTCCGAGCTTGTTGTCAACCTTGTACGTAAGATTTATTCCCCTAGCAACAAGTTGATGAAACGATACACACAAAGTTTTTGGGCTCTTATATCGAACCTATTATATACACTCACTTAAAGAGGGAACTAAACTCAATGGTTGATCGGTTAGTTGTTTGTGCGGCTTCTCCTACTCGACAACTTCTACCACACATACCTGATTGCACTTTCCAATATTTGTATTGTCCACATATCCTCGAAAATATAGAATCTTGGAAATTATTCCCTAATGATGAGATCATTTTTTTCTTTTATCCAAAATGAACCTTTTAAGCCTAGGGAAATCATATCCATAGAAGATAACAAGATTCCTAAAGGCTTGAATCCTCTGTAGACTTCATTTTCTTCAACTGATGTAGGCAACAAGGAGAAATAAAAGGGAGAGGAGTCGAAAATGAAGGTGGGTGAAAACATCTCCTTGAACATTGGGACACCTGAGACCCCAAGGAATGTTAAAGCAGGTGCCAAATGTTCGGATGAAGAGAAAGTGAAGTTTTCCAAGATACTTGGTAAATTTCAAGATGTTTTTTCTTGGTCTTATGACGATCGTAGTGGTTTTGATCTAGGTCTTATACAACATGCCCATTCAAGAAGGCATAAAACCAGTCAGGCAGAAACAAAGACCTATAAACTTTGCGTTAGAAGCGACTATTCGAAAGGAGTTGGAAAAACTTTTGAAGGATGGAATCATCTTTCCAGTAAAGTATTCTGAATGGGTTTCAAATCTGGTTCCTGTTCGGAAAACAACTGGTCAGATCAGATTATGTGTTGATTTTCGTGCATTAAACCGAGCTATCATAAAAGATCACTTCCCTCTCCCTAACATGGAAATGATTTTGCAGCAAGTTGCAGGGTCACAAGTGATTTCCTTACTTGACGGTTTTTCAGGTTACAATCAAATAAAGGTAAAAAGGGCAGATAAATATAAAACAATCTTTATTACTCGTTGGGGTACCTTTGCTTATGAATGTATTCCTTTTGGTTTATCTAATGCAGGTGCCACCTTTCAAAGAGCTATGCAATTAACTTTTGACAATTTGATCGCTAAAATCATTCAGATTTACCTCGATGACTTAACAGTATAGTCTAAAATCCGATCATATCATTTTGGTCATTTGAGAAAAGTTCTCATGTGGTGTAGGAAATTTGACATTTCTCTAAATCCTTCCAAGTCCATTTTTGGTGTTACCGAGGGAAAACTCCTTGGACACATTGTCTCCGATTCAGGCATAAGCATTGATCCTGAAAGGATTTTTGCTATCCTTAACCTTCCTTCTCCCACTTCCAAGAAATAAATTCAAGCTTTTATGGGGGTTATTAACTATGTATGTAGGTTCATCCCAGATTTTTTCGTGATGGCCAAATCAATTCATAATCTGCTTAAGCGAGACCATCCTTTTTCTTGGACAGATGATGTTGAAAATGATTTTGAAGGGATTAATAAAGAAATCAGTTCCACACCAGTTTTGGTGAAGCCAAATTTTGAGAAGGAATTCATGATATATACTAATGCTACTGAAGAGGCAGTCTCTGCTGTCCTCATACAAAATGATGACCAAGGAAGTGAAAAACTGGTGGCTTACATGAGTCAAATTTTGATTGATGATGAATTTAAATATTCTTTTATTGAGAAACATGATTTCTCTCTTGTTAAGGCCATTGAGAAGTTTCTCCACTACACCTTAGATAAGCATACATTGGTAAAGGTCCCTTTACCTGCTGTTAATTTTTTTCTCTCACAGACTTATATTTCAGAAAAACTTGCACATTGGCTTGCCAAGATCCAAGAGAATGATTTGAATATCGTGACTTCTACCATTATCAAGGGACATGACCTAACCCTTCACTTGGCTCAACATGCTAAGAATGGTGAAGAAATTGATGAAGAATATAGTTCCCTTTCAGCCCTCTTTTACATTGACGATCAGATCCTCCCTATGTCTAAACATCCTTGGTACAAGAGTTTGGTTTACTATTTACAGAACCAAAGATGTCTAGACAACTTAGACGCTCATCAAAGGATAAGACTCTATCTCGAATCTGCAATATATGTCATTATAGGAGACTTTTTATTCTGAAGATCTGTTAATGTTGTGTTGCTTCGCTATGTAAACAATGAAAACGCACAAAAATTATTGTAAGAAGCTCATGGTTCTTCAAGCTCTGTCATTCATGTAGGAGGTCATTTTTCTACAAAAACCATTGCTTTCAAGATTATTAGAAAATGATATTGTTGGCCTTCGATCTTCTGTGACCCTTATGCTTTTTCGAGGTCTTGTGACAAGTGCCAAAAAATTTCTGGGAAAGAACGCCTTTCGGCCATGCCATTACAACATGTCTTGCCAGATTTTCCATTTTCGAAGTGGGGGTTGGATTTCATTGGTCCTATTAATCCTCCTTCTTCAGCTGGGCAAGATTTTATTCTGACAGCCACAGACTATTTTACAAAATGGGCTGAAGTTGTCGCGCTTAAGCATTCCATAGACGATCAGGTGATTTCTTTCCTTGAAAATAATATTTTTTCCAGATTTGGTCTTCAATTTGAAATTATTACAGACAATGGTCCTGCTTTCATTTCTGCTAAGATGGCTCAGTTTTTATCCAAATTGGGGGTTAAACATTTCACCTCCTCAGCTTACTATCCCCAAGGAAACGGGCAAGCCGAGTCTACCAACAAACATTTGGTAAGAATTGTCAAAAGGCTCATCAAAGATAAGCCTCGTCAGTGGCACACCCTCCTCACTTATGACCTTTGGGCAGATCAAACTATCACCAAAGTAAGCATTGGTTGTACTCATTTCTAGTTGGTTTACGTTCAAGAAGCCCTCTTGCCAACTGAGCTAGAACTTTCTTCCTTAAGGTTGATGCTACAGATCGAAGAATTGGATTCTTCATATGTTTCACAAAGGGTAAATGTGTTACTAGCTTTGGAAGAAAAAATGATGTGTGCTTTAGATAATATTAGAAAGAGGCAACAAATTGTTAAGAAATATTTCAAAAAGAGTGTCAAAACTGTCAAGTTTAAAGTCAACGAAAAGGTTCCGCTATGGGATTCATCTCACATTGATAGGGGAAGACATTCAAAATTTTAGAAATTATGGTTGGGACCTTTCAAAATCGTTGTTGTCTTAGGCACAAATTCTTACATTCTAAAATATTTGCAGGAGCGATTGTTTTCCTACAACACTAACGGTTCTCACTTCAAGAATTACGTGGAACCAACTTGAAAATATCTAACATTGTCTGGATTTCCTGTATTTTAGTATTCTATCTCTGTTTTCAGGTTTTCGTTCTTTTTCTGCTTACAGTAGTTATGGTATGTTTTAAGCCTACTCACGTTTTAAGGCATTTGATTACAGGTATGTTATTTTTTTGGGCCTTCATGAGATTACTCTGGTATGAAATGGATGTTGACTCCGGTGTATTGGTTTTTGCCTTCCTTAAGTTTGGAAACTGTGTAAAATGGTGATTGTGAATGAAACATTGATGATTCTCTTTGAAATGATGTTGAAGTCATAGAATTACTGGTTAACCTAAGCATTAGCGGTCATAAGAGTTCTTTGTTATCCCTACTGATTTTATTAGAGTATCCTTGTTGGTCTTGGTGGATATATTCATGCTTTTTCATTGTTGTATCTAGTTTGCGGGATTTTATGGGGTTTAATGACTAAAGCATTCATGCCACCATGCATTGTACGTTTGGGCACTTGGTTGATTTTCCCACTAGAGGTCACAATGTGGGTTTTCTTACCCTTAATCGACCCCGTCTTCACCTATGTGTGGTATTTGTTGGATTTAGGGGGGGCACGAGGGTTATACCCTGTGTGCGTTAAATAACATTGCCACACCAAGATTAAAGCCTCACCTCCTGTTGTGGCCCTCGTCATGGAATTGTTTATTGTCCATAAGAAAATCTTAGCTCTCTTTGTGTGTACACATTTGGCCTCGAAGTTTTCACCATTATGAGGAGTTGGCTATGCTCCCCCTATGATGGCTACTGGGAAAACCCTTAACCCTCCAGTCTAGAGTTTCACGAAGAAGATTGTCAGGCCTGTCAAGTTTGTTATGGATTATTGTAGATTGGATGTATGGTCAATTACTTTGTGTAGACTTTCCTAGTCGGTCATACGAAAGTCGTGTTGGTTGGAATTTAGTTACTACTTCGATGATAATAATGAAAAATCTTGCATTGTTATTGGCAACTCAAATTACACAGTCACTAGGTTTTTTTTGCACTAAGGATAGTTTGGATGTTTAGATGGCATTGGTTACAAATGCTTGATGTTGCTCACGCCTATCGTGTTATGTGTATGTTTCGCAAATAGAAATAATGGTCATGGTAACTTTGTTTTTCCTTGGGGCCAAATAATTATGGAACCGGACGACTGCATACCCACTGTATCCTTATGATTGTTTGATTGTATAAGCCTGAGGTTGCACAGCATAGTTGGTTACAGTTAGATTAAATCAAAGTAATACCATGTTATTAATGACTCATCACGATGGATTGAGTTATTACTGGGACTATGCGTTTGATTTTGTTATATTGCATCGTAATGATTTAGTGACTGTGCACTATGCACAATATGGATAGTTTTTTCTCTCACAGGGTTTTAAGCATGTTTAATTGTTACAATCGACCATTTGTTAAGAAGGGAGTGTTGTCGAGATCTCAATGTTTTGGAGAGATGGCCCGGTTTTTTAGTCACATTGAATTGTTTTTTTAATTTACAGTGACGGAATTACATTAACTGGGCGAATGACCCTGTGCATAACTTGTGCCTAAATAGTGGTTGTTGGTTATATATTTAGATATCAATTTGGGCGTGGAAATTTGGTCTTGATTATTTTGCTTACTGCCTATATATGTTTAATGAATTTCATTACATTTAAATGACATGCCTAATTGTAGTGATCATGTGACTTCATTGTGAATTCTGGAAACATGAAATTGGATATATTGGTTGATTAAAGTTGTTGGATCATGTTGTCATTGATGCAAATGGTTTGATGATTGATGTCATTGATTGATGTCAAGYGATGGATTGATTGATAGTYTTKSTTGATTGATGATTGATGAACAATGTATATGTATTTTCCTTTATGAGAATGATAGATGTCAAATGGAAACCAATCGATGACCTAAAAGAACAAATCATTATTTAAATGATAAAGCAAAGTGAAAAAGTCAAGGTGGATTATTTAAATAATAAAGAGAGGTGACAAAATCAAGAAGGAATATTTAAATGATAAAGTATTGGAGAACTTTCTATTTATAGAAAGCGGTTAACCCTAAAATAAGGAAATTAGGTTAAGTGACTTAGAAATAGGTTAAGTGACCTAGAAATGGGTTAAGTGACCTAGAGGATGAAAGTATAAATAAGATAGCTATGTACTCTTGAAAATCATCCTTTTTGGTGGATCAATGGAGATATTTTTGTGAGAATATATTTTGGATTATTGATGAAGAGCTTCTTGTGAGAGCATCTTTGGTATGGATCTCTTGAGCATGATTGAAGATCTATTCTAAGAAAGAGAGCGTGAGGAGGATCTCATGAATGCATCAAAGTTTCGGCAATGTCAGATATCTTGACAGCAAAAGTCTTGGAGCTTCAAAAACCCTAGTTTCTGAGGTGTACGCGGGTTGTAATGGGCTGGGGCATGTACACACACGGGTTGTATGAGGACAGGTCGCCTATAGTGGATGGAGTGATGAAGACTTGTGTTTGAGATGGTTCCAAGATCTTGGATGATGAGGCAAGTTCCAGATCTTCATTCTATGGCCTCAGATCTATCACTGGGACACTGGTATGGTTACATTATTGTCTTGATGGGTACTATTGTTTGATGTGTTGTGAATTCTTAGAGATTTCTTGGTATGGCTTCTATTATGTGGTTCAGTTTGGTTGATTTGGTTGATGGAGTGATAAGTACTCTTTTGATTCAGTGGTGACATGATTGTTGTGGTATACTAGTTGTTTATACATGATTGAGATAGCATTCATATTGATTTGTTGTGGAGCATGAACAAGCTATTGGAAATCTTGGATATGTTGTGACTAGCTAGTGGGAAGATTGGACAGTCAGAGACAGAAGAGAATGATATTTTGATTGCAGATGATCTAAGTTGATCTTGAAGGATAAACCCTAACATCTTAGAAGGTATAAACAGGTTTTTGTATACACTGGATGCGTACATACACAGGCTGTAGTGAGCCAGGGTGCGTACATGTTGGCATGTTTACAAGAAGAGCATGCTTGTCATTGATGGCAAGAACAGTAGCAATGATGACAAACAGGTAGGCAAGGAAGATCAACAGATAAGCAGGCAAGGAAGAACAGCAGCGATCGAATGGAAAGATCAGCAGTGTAAGCTCAGAAGGAGGAAAACATTCAATGCACGACAAAGGTTTCGGTTCAGAGTTTCACAGATCAAGAAATCCAAAGGAAAGAGGTTCAAACTCACAATGTGCGACATCATGAAAAGATATGGACCGCCAGATCACCAAGGATTGTGGACTGTTGATCAGGCATGAAGAAGTTGTTTCGGAGTTTCGCAAATCGGGAAATCCAAAGGAAAGAGGTTCAAACTCATGATGTGTGACATCGCGAAAAGATCTGGACTGTCAGATCACCAAGGATTATTGACCGTTAATCAGACATGAAGAAGTGTTTCGGAGTTTCGCAGATCGAGAAATCCAAAGGAAAGAGGTTCAAACTCACAATATGCAACATCATGAAAAGATCTGGACCATGAGATCACCAAGGATTGTGGATTGTTGATCAGGCATGAAGAAGGCTCGAGAAGTGGTGAAATCACGATAAGATCTGGATCGTTGATCCAAGAGGGGCACGTGGCGATAGATCAGAGCACGGAAAAATAACCGAGATGCAAAAGTGTGAAATGCATTTTTGAATAAGTCTGTGGTCATAGCTAGTGGTTACATCTGCGGAAGATGGAGGAAGGAGCTAGCAGAGTTAAGCTCCACCTCGGAGTCTCGACGATCGCGACTTGGAGCATCAAGACTCTTCATCACATGAATCGTGATATGCGAGATCGTGATGAGATCTAGACCATTGGATCATCGAATATCTTGACCGTTGATCAAGCTCGATGAAGTTCATAAGTTCGTGAAACATGAAGTGCCTTTTGGTGCAGCCTGTGGTCATCGCTGGTGGTCATGTGAAGGGAAGAAGATAGCAGTGCTAAGCTCCATCTTGAAGTCTCAGCGATTATGACTTGGAGTGTCGAGATCTTCTATCACAGGAATGTTGAGATGCGATATCATGAAATTAAAACTCTGTTTAGTGCTCAGTCACAGCCAATGGGCATATGAATTAAATGCAAGACCCTACGAACTCGATCCAACGGTGTAGGAGAATTTGAATATGATCGGAGGGCTATTGTTGCACTTCACAGTGTAACTACTAGAAATAACTGATGGTTTCTACCAGAGGACTTGAAGAGGCTTAAGTATGATCGCCAGAGAAGATGAAGAGGCTCAAGGCATCTTCCAGTGATTTAAGACTATTCTTAGAGGCGATTGACAGAGGGATGAATGTTGAAGCCTGTAACTGCAATAGAGATGATTAGCTCAACTATGATAGAGAAGACGAAGAGTCTCAACTACCAAACAGGCTGAGAAATCTCAGCATAACACCCAGTGATGCTAGATGCATGGGTTGAACTGCCAGAGAAGCTGAAGAGTTGCAATAATGATCAGGTAGAGTACTCGACATGAGGAGGAGATGCAGAACAGAGAGAGTGTGTTGAGGCTGGAGTGAGAAAAGTTGTGGCAGAGGGAAGTGCGAGGAAACACCCCGATGTGGAGAACAGTAGCATGGGGAGAGAATGCAGGAAGATGGCGCATATTGCATGCACAATGAGCACAGAGACTATAATAATGCAAAACAAAGAAGAGATCTGGGTGGTTGTCATTGTGTGGGATTGAGAAGTGAAGAAGAAGGTAGAGCACAGCAAAATAAATGCACAGTAGAGGAATGGTGCATTATATGGACATGGCACATAGTGCATAAAGGGAGAAGGACATAAAGTGTAGAGGATTGTGCAGAAGACATTGATGTAGACAGAGCAGTGCAATGTAGCAGAATAGTGATGAGACTGGTAATCCATTGAAGAAATTTATATCATTGTAATAAGTTTTAGTAACAAATATTTATAATTCAGGGTGCTAGGGAAGTGCTAGGGAGGATTGTTGTCCTCAGAGGTTCAAGTGAGTGCTTGAACACAGGGAGTTATAGCTTCCATCTGGATGCAACCAGAGAAACTAGGGTGGCAGGGTGGTGCAAGGGAGAATTGTTGTTCTCTATTTTACAGGTTGGTGCCTGTATGATTGGAAGTTGGTGCTTCCATCCAGTTGGTGTTGGAACACTTGGGGACTTGGTGCTTCCTTCTAGTTGGTGCTAGAGAAACTAGAGAGTTGGTGTTCTCAGCAAGTAGCAGCTTGCAAAACAGAGGTTGCAGCCTCATTATAAGTTGGTGCTCATATGTATGATAATGTAAAGAATGTAAAGATTACTTATCATATAAAGACGAAGAGGTTTTTACCCTTCATGGGTTTCCTTAGGAAATATTTGTCTCTGTGTATCTCATATGTGTGACTGATGTTGAATGTGCTATTACTTATTTCCCTCCATTATTGTGATTGTCATTAAGTTCTTTGTAAAGAGTTTAAAATAAGCATAATTGTTTAAACACGGTAACAACTGATTCACCCCCCCTCTCAATTGTCCAACAATTGGTATCAAATCCAGCCCCTTTTATCTAATGGTAGATCCTAGAGCTTAAACATGTCAAGCCATGAAGGAAATTCAACCAATAAGGCCCCTCTATTCAATGGAAGAAACTTTGCCTTCTGGAAAGTTAGAATGAGAACTTACATAATGGCTTTAGGTGCAGATGTCTGGGATGTGGTAGATATTGGTTATGTAAAGCTAGTTGTACTAGCTAATAAGGATGACAAGCTAGAATTTAACTTCAATGCTAAGGCTATGAATGTATCTTGAGTGGGCTTGTAGAAGCAGAATTCGTAAAAGTTATGCACCTAGGAACTGCTAAAGGAATGTGGGACAAACTCATTATCAGTTATGAAGGTAATGAGAAGGTAAAGGACACTAAGCTTCAAATCTACAGAGTACAGTTTGAACATATGAAGATGAAAGAAGATGAAATTGTTGGAAAATACTTTCTAAGAGCTGAAGAACTGGTAAATGCAATGAAGGCACTTGGTGAAAAAATTGAGGAACCTTCTTTAGTTTAGAAAAATTTGAGATCTCTACCAGATAGGTTCAACACGAAGGTTTCTACTATAGAAGAACTTAATGATCTAAAAACCTTGGAGTTTGATCAACTTTTAGGAACATTGACTGCATATGAAATGAGAATAGTTAGAGATAAACCCACCTCCAAAGAAGCGTCATTTAAAGCAGACAAGAATGAGGATTATGAGCCTAATGAAATTGAAGCAAAATTTGTGAAGAGATTGAAGAAGGGATCAGGCAAATACAAAGGTAAACTGCCTTTCAAATATTTCAACTGTGTTAAGATAGGTCATTTTTCAAATAAATGTCCTCACAAAGGAAAGGATTAGACATGTAATGGTGAGGAGAAGCACAAACATAGAAATTTCTTTAAAGAGAATAATTTTAAGAAGAAAAGTCTTTGTGTAAACAATGATGATGATCCTTCAGATGATGAAGACAATAACTCCTCCATTGAAGATAAACTAAATGACTTCATACTTATGTCCAAAGAGGATTATGATAATAAAATCACAGGAAGTGAGGCTAATGAAGAAGAAGTTTTGGTTGATATGGAAGGAGAACTGATCAGTGCACTGGAAGAGATTGACAGACTAAGAATTAAGAACAGAAAGCAAAGACAATTGTTGATACAGTTCGAGAAAGACAATAAAGAACCTGATGAAGACTTTTTCCTACTAAAAGTGGAATTAGAAGAGGCAAAGAAAATCGAAGACATTCTGAAACGACAGTTATCAGAAAAGAAGGCATGATGTGAAGCCTTAGAACAAGAAGTAGTGAAAACTAGGAAAGAGATGGAGAAGTTTCAAGCCTGCTTCGGAGAGGAGGATTAATGGTCTAAACTACCCCGTTAGACTATAGCCAGGGCCAAAAAGGGGGTAAACGGAGTTACTAGAGGTCACTCCAGTCAAAGGTATTATGTTCAGAAAGTGACATTGAGCTAAAAATGGTTATAAGTGATTTTAAGTCATTATGAGCTAAAAATAGAACAGATGAGCTAAAATTAGAAGTCAATAGTGAATTAGGGTTTCAACAGTGAATTAGGGTTTCAGTGGTGAATTAGGGTTTTGGAAAGCTATAAGAGAAGAGTCGGTGACCTAATTCATTATTATGCAGATTATGACTTGTCATTGAGGAGAGAGGCACATCTCATGAGAGATAGTTCAGTGGATTCCAAGAGGAAGACACTAGTTGGCTTATTTCGGTGTTGAGAGACACACCCTAGTCACTGGGGAGATCACACAGGTCTTCCATCATTCTTCGGCATCAATTACGCAGGGCCCAGCAGCAAGGGATCACTTATCTGGGGTGAGGGCGCAGACCCTGAGGAGGTTTAGGGGATAGACTTGTCCCATCCAGGGAGAATTCCGTGATTTCCCTCCGACCCATTTGAGAGGAAGGAAAGGTGCATATTTTTCTTGGTACCTCATCAGATTTCTACAGAGGAATCATCTGGGGCGCATTTTCCAGACTTGGAAGTGCGACACTTTTGGTGGATACACTCAGGGTTCCCGAGCGAGCATCAGGCCATATTCAAGGAAACCCTTCCGACCCATTTCCCAGTAGAGAAAGGCAGTCATTTTGAGACACATCTCAGCCGATTCCAATAGTGGAATCACTAGTGCTTATTTTTCTAGTGAGAGAGGGGAGCATTCCCCCAAGGGGATCCATCCAGGGTCCAAACCCACCAACAGAGGGGTCTAACAGTTACCGAGACTAAGAACTAGAGCAGGGCACATCATTTGGGATAGTTTCTGAGCCATTCCGAGAGGTATAGTCACCAGGGAAAACTTTCCCAACTTCCAGCAATTATCGTATGAGATGCCATAGTTCCAGCGCATCCATTGATCCCGCAATGCTCACCTATTTCGAGTATTATCATTTAGTTTTCTTATTGTATTCCATATAAGATACTTTTGTCTTTTGATCTAGCCGAGTGATTCATTTTATTCAGCCACATTTGGCCTTTTTTATTCTGTAGAGATATCATAATATAAACTTTGTAGTCCTTTGTCGCATTTATTATGACCATTTATATGTTGTAAACAATTAATCCTACACACACATTAGCAACATTTCCTAGACTAGCCAAGTTAGGAACATGACAATGGTATCAGAGCTTTAGTCCTGCCAGCCTGTGACTAAAGACAATGAGTGCAACACAAGACCCAAAGGGTCGTGAACACATAGGTGATGAATATGTCACTTACAACAAGTGTAGGGAAAGAAGGTCTAGGCCTGACTTTCCTCCTTTTCCTCCTAGCTCAGAGGAAGATGAAGAGGCACAAGGAGAATCAGAGAGAAGGGAAAAGTGTGAGGTTGAGCACGAGGTAGAGAGGATGTTAGGAGACAAATATGAGCGACCAAAGGGTAGCGGCAAGGCCCCCATGGAACCAAAGATAGCTTTCATGCAGGTTATCGGCGATATGTTAGCTATTCAGTGGACCATGTCTCAGTCCTTGGCAAAGATGGTTGATAGATTGGCTAGAGTGTGCACCCTGAACACACAAGCCCCACATGCGACACAGGGGAACTCAGGAGCAGGCAGTAGACCCCAGTCACCCACTCGCACATACACCTCTGCGAATAGGATTCCCAGACCCTCGTTTCCCAGTTTCCAAAGGGCACCCCCGATAGCAGCACAGTCATCGATAGTACAAAGGCCGCCCACTCATGCAGAGGACATAGCAGAGTATCAGAGGGAGTATGCAGCATTAGGTTGTGACTTCCATCAGGACATGACCCTAGTCAATTACTGTGGACTCAGACTTAGGAACCGCCCCAGAGAGCCACGGAGAGGAGGACCGCAACAACAGCAGGGGCATAACATGGATTTCATCCGAAAAGTTGGTAAACTCACTATACCTTATTTCGACGAATCGTCCAAATGCACCGCCAGAGCTAAGGTACAGAAGCTAGACACATACTACAAGCTCAATCAGATGACCTAGAAAGGGGCCATCATTTTCGCGACCTTACACTTGGAGGGTGAGGCACGCGAGTGCTGGTATCATAGATTGGTGACATTGGGTCACAGTCGCATCACCTCCTATAGGGATTTCACAAAGAGGCTCATGGATAGGTTTGACAGGAGGGATCATGAGATCCACTTCAGGGATCTAGCCCAGTTGAGACAAACTGGCACAGCAGAGGCATTCATCACGAAGTTTCAGTGGGTAGCCATGGCAGTGACAGATATATCAGAGCCCAGGCCGATCATGCTATTCAAAGAGGGACTCACAGAGCCTTTGAGAGGATGGGTGAAGGCATACAGGCCTCCCACCTTGCAGGATGCCATCCTTCGCACTCAAGATTTGCAGACTCAGTGCCAAAGACTAAAACCTTTTCCAAACCCTTCGTACCCCAGAAGGATCGAGACAAGAAGCCATTCCAGAGAGAATGGAAGGGCAAGGATAAGTTGGATGATGATACTAGGCGAGAGCTTATGAGGAAGAAGCTTTTCTTCAACTGCAGAGACCCTTGGGTCCCAGGCCACAGGTACATGGGCAAGGGAGAGATTCACTATATTGAGGTGGCAGCAGACAGTGTGGACAGTGATCCAGGTGGATATCGGTGGCCACCCACCTTTTCCGACTGGCTCAAAACAATTTTCTGGCAATTTTGGCAATTTACTATTTTTAGCAGGTTTTAACTTTCGGGGCCATTTTGA
>JZKD02S1802772.1:27735-46905 GCA_000966675.3 Picea glauca | reverse complement strand
ATCACATCCTAGGAGGTTCAAGGATGAGATAGAGAAGGAAATCAAGGAATTGCTAGCAATGGGACACATCAGACCAAGAAGCAGCCCATTCTCTTCTTTAGTTGTCTTAGTTCTGAAGAAGGATGGCACCATGAGGATGTGCATTGATTACCAAGCCTTGAACAAGAAAACCATCAAGAACCGATATCCTATCCCACGCATTGACGAGTTGATGGATGAACTGCATGGGGAAGTTTTCTTCTCAAAGATTGATCTACGCTCTGGGTATCACCAGATCAGCATCCGAGAGCAAGACATAGAGAAGACGGCATTTCGATGTCACTTTGGACATTTCGAGTTCCTGGTTATGCCATTTGGGCTAACCAATGCACCCGCTACATTCTAGTCTTGCATGAACCACATATTCAGGGATCAGTTGAGGAAATCAGTCTTGGTTTTCTTTGACGACATCTCAGTCTACAGCAAGACATGGCAGGAGTATTTGAGGCACTTGGATGAGGTATTGAGCATCATGAAGGAACAGTCATTATATGCCAAAGAGTCCAAGTGTGAGTTTGGTATGACAAAGTTTCTTTACTTAGGCCATATCATCAGTGCACAGGGGGTAAAAGTGCACCAGGAAACGATCGGGGCCATTCTGTACTAGCCAACGCCCAAGAATATAACAGAGTTGAGGAGTTTCTTCGGGTTGTGAAACTATTACAGGCGGTTCATCAGAGGTTTTTCTCAGCTTGGAGAACCGCTGACGGATCTTACCAAGCATGGGGCTTTCATCTGGACCGAGGAATCACGGAAATCCTTTGATCACATGAAGGAAGTCATGAGCACTTGTCTAGTGTTGGCATTACCCAACTTCACCTTGCCATTTGTACTAGAGTGTGATGCATCCGACGAGGGTATTGGGGCAATTTTGATGCAGGGAGGACACCCCATTGTATTCGAGAGCAGGAAGCTCGGTCAGCCCGAGAGGTTGTACTCCATTTATGACAAGGAGATGTCGGCAATCATGCATGCCTTGACCAAATTTAGACAATATTTGGTGGGCAGCAAATTCTTGGTCAAGACAGATCACAACATCTTGAAGTATTTCCTTGAGCAGAAGGACCTCAGTGAGCGCCAACAGAAATGGGTGACAAAGGTACAGGCATTCAACTTCGACATAGAGTATGTCAAGGGGAAGAAGAACATTTTGGTTGATGCACTATCGAGGATACCTACGGCATGTTCTTTGATGGAGATTTCAACAGATTGGAAATCCCACTTGTTAGTGGAATATTCCAAGAACAAGTTTGCTTGTGAGGTGATTGATGGACAGATACAGGATGACAGGTATAGAGTCATTGATGATGTCATATTCTACAAGGATAGATTCTACTTGGTGCCAGATTCGGGGCTCAAGAAGAAGATCCTCACAGCAGTTCATGATTCACCACTAGCAAACCATCAAGGGTTTTTCAAAACCTACAGACAGATTAGGGAGAGGTTCTCATGGAAGGGCCTCAAACAGGACGTTATGAGACATGTCAATGAGTGTGTGACTTGCCAGCAAAACAAGTCAGAGCATGATCTTCCAGTAGGGCTACTTCAACCACTCCCCATTCCAGAGCAGAAATGGGAGAGTATATTGATGGACTTCATCACAGGCCTACCCAAGGTCCAGGGTAAGGACTATATCTATGTAGTGGTCGACAGATTGACCAAGTTTGCTCACTCCTATGCCATAGCGATAGAGTACAGCGCAGTTCAGGTAGTCGATCTATTCTTCAGGGAGGTCTTCAGACTTCATGGGTTGTCGAGGAACATCGTCAGTGACAGAGACAGTCGGTTCATGAGGACATTCTGGAGAGAGTTGTTTCGGCTGGTGGGGACAGAGCTGACACCTAGCACCAGCTATCACCCTCAAACAGATGGGCAAACCGAGATTGTCAACAAGTGGGTTGAAGGATATTTGAGGAACTATGTAGGTGGACAACAGAGAACATGGGTAAAGTGGCTACATCTAGGAGAGCATTGCTACAACACCACTTTCCACATGTCCATTGGTATGACACCCTTCCGATCATTGTACGGATATGATGCTCCCACTTTGGTAGACTTGATTTTTGGGGAGAGCAGAGCTCCCAAGGCCAAGGATTGGATCATAAAGAGTTGGGAGATTCTCAAGTTGTTGAAAGAGAACCTGCAGACGGAACAGAACCGACAAAAGATTAGTGCGGACAAGCACAGGATAGAGCGCAGCTTTGAGGTTGGGGATTTGGTTTTCTTGAGACTCCAACCTTACAGACAGTCATCTCTAAAGAAGAGTGGGGCCGAGAAGCTCATGCCCAGATTTTATGGCACTTACAGGATTATGCGTCGAGTAGGCGAGGTTGCTTATGAGTTAGAGCTTCCAGAGGGGAGCAAGATTCATAACGTGTTCCACGTATCTTGCCTCAAAAAGGCAGTGGGACAATTCATTAGCACATCAGAGGAGATTCCCCCATTGGATGAGGAGGGACAGTTGGAGTTGGTTCCGGAGGAGGTTTTGGAGTTCCGAGAGCGGAGATTGAGGAGCAGGGTCATCAGAGAGTGTTTGATCAGATGGAGAGGGATTCCAGTAGAGGACGCTACTTGGGAGAGCGAGCAGGTGTTGCAGCACCCTGGACTAGTATTGCTTGAGGACAAGCAATTTCGGGAAGGGAGGACTGTAATGTCCCTTTCCAAATAAGAGCTCCAGAGAGGAGGCTTAATGGTCTAAACTGCCCCATTAGAGTATAGCCAAGGCCAAAAAAGGGGTAAACAGGGTTATTAGAGGTCACTCCAGTCAAAGTTATTATGTTCAAAAAGTGACATTGAGCTAAAAATGGTTAAAAGCGTTTTTAAGTCATTATGAGCTAAAAAAAGAACAAATGAGTTAAAATTAGAAGTCAATAGTGAATTAGGGTTTCAACAGTGAATTAGGGTTTCAGCAGTGAATTAGGGTTTTGGAAAGCTATAAGAGAAGAGTCAGCGACCTAATTCATTATTATGCATATTATGACTTGTCATTGAGGAGAGAGGCGCATCTCAGGAGAGATAGTCCAGTGGATTCCAGGAGGAAGACACCAATTGATTGATTTCGGTGTTGAGAGACACACCCTACTCATCGGGAAGATCACACAGGTCTTCCATCATTCTTTAGCAGCAGTTACACAGGGTCCAGCAGCAAGGGCTCACTTATCTAGGGTGAGGGCGCAGACCCTGAGTAGGTTTAGGGGATCGACTTGTCCCATCCAGGGAGAATTCTGAGATTTCTCTCTGACCCATTTGAGAGAAAGGCAAGGCGCATCTTTTGCCTGGTACCTCGTCAAATTCCAATAGAGGAATCATATGGGGTGCATTTTACCCTTCCGACCCATTTCCCAGTAGACCAAGGCAATCATTTTGAGACACATCTCAGCCGATTTCGATGGTGGAATCACTAGGGCACATTTTTCTAGTGAGAGAGGGGTGCATTCCCCTAGGGGGATCCATCCAAGGTCCAAACCCACCAGCAAAGGGGTCTGACAGTTACCAGGACTGAAAACTAGAGCAGGGCGCATCATTTGGGACAATTTCCAGGCCATTCAAAGAGGTATAGCCGCCAAGTTGAACTTTCCAAACTTCTAGCAGTTACCGTACGAGTTGCCATAGTTCCAGCGCATCCATTGATCCCGCAGTGCTCACCTATTTCGGGTATTATCATTTAGTTTTCTTATTGTATTCCGGCTAAGATCCTTTTGTCTTTTGATCTAGCCGAGTGATTCATTTTATTCAACCACATTCGGCCTTTTGTATTCCGCAGAGATATCATAATATAAACTTTTTAGTCCTTTGTCGCATTTATTATGACCATTTATATGTTGTAAACAATTAATCCTACACACACATTAGCAGCATTTCCTAGAATATCCAAGTGAGGAACATTACAGGCTAAGTATGCCATGGATCTTCTAGATAGATTCCACATGACAGATTGCAAGTCTGCACCTACACCGTTCTTATCTGGGATCAGACTTGAGGATGGAAGGAATACACCATTAGTGGACAGCACTTTGTATCGAGAGTTGGTGAGGAGTCTTATGTATCTCACCCACACCTGTCCGGATATCTCATATGCAGTAGGAGCATTTTCCATATACATGATGGAGCCCCATGATCTACACTGGAAGGTTTCCAAGTGCATCCTCATATATGTTCAGATTACCATGAGTTATGGGATTCACTATGCAGTTGGTTGTGCATTGGATCTCATAGGATTCACAGATTCAGATTGGGTTGGCGATGGCACATATCACAAGTCCATGTCTGGGTACACTCTCAATTTGGGGTCAGGCCCTATTTGTTGGTCAAGTAAAAAGCAATCAGCCATTTTTTTATCTTCCGCAAAGGTCCAGTATAGAGGAGTAGTCAACTGTGTCATTCAGGCACTTTGGCTTCAACACTTTCTTACTATGCTTGGTATCCATTTTCATTGTTCGACTGTCATATGGTGTGACAATCAGAATATATTGAGATTTTGCAGAGGTCTAGTACAGCAGCAACAAACCAAACACATTGAGGTCCACATGCATTTCATCAAAGGTCTAGTACATGACAAGACCATTGATTTTCAGTTTTGTCCTTCCTCTAAATAGATTGTTGATATCTTCACCAAGACCTTCACTGGACAAAAGTTTCAGACTTTGTGGGATCATCTTGGAGTGAAGAACACAGTTGCCTAGCAATTGTCTTTTCTTCTTTTGACGCATTGTCTTTTGAGGGGGGGTTTTGTTCCCACGTGGTTTTGCCTATTTCCTCATTTTTATTCATTGTTCATTAGTTGCATTGTACATCAATACCTAATATGGCCTAGTAGTCGAGACTTATTTTTACTCCATAGTGATGTTCAGGGGGGGTGTTGGAGAAATTTATATTTTCGACACACTAGTTCGGTGGGAGTTAACTGACTAGTTCTATTTAGATCATCACTATTATGCATGCATGCATTCCTAAGGAAAGATAACTAATTGATTGTTTTTCTTAATTATGGAATGTTATAATTGTGTTTGTACTTGCTTTAGCTAGGTCTCGTGTGCAGGTTTTGATGAAACGTTGACACTAAAACAAAAAACAAATGAAAAAAAAAACTCTCCAATATTGCATAACTCAGATAAGCATGTTGGCTTGATCAAAAAAATTCAACTTCTTATTTAGAGGTTCCAAGAATGGTGAGTTTGCAATAGCATCCATTCAACTTCTTTAGACGTTCCAAGTATGGAGAGTTTGCAACAGCTTTCTTTCTTTCACCTTTCACCAGTAATATAATACATATCCTCGTGTCCCTCCTCCTTAACACTAACAGAATCGAGGGGTGAATTCATTAGAATTTCGAGGTGCAATGCAAGAATATTATACTTCCAGAACAAAGCATTCCATCCTAATGAACAGATGGAAATTATGAAAGTGCAAGAAGAACAAGATCAAGTTTCACTGCTTCTTGAAACCAAGAAAGTTTCCCTCCATTCGGGTTACATAATCCTTCAAGTTGGTCATCTCATCTCCGCTCTTCATAGAGTGTTCTTGGATCTATTCTTTGAGAAAATACACAAGAGCTCTTTGTCCAGTCAGCCTGTTCCACATACTTGTTATTTGTACCTTGCACGCTTGATCACCATTATCAATTTTATAAACAATTTCACCATAAGCGTTATACAATCACCAAGCATTAAAATTCCAATAATTAAGTGTACATATACGAAGTATGTCAATAATTGGATCACATCATGTAGGAATTGATGATGCACAAAACATTAGCGTAATAAAATAAATGTTCCATCATGACGGTGAGAGTGCATGGAAGTTCTCTAAACGCTTAAAACCCTACCTTAAATCTCTGGTTCTCTGAACGCTTAAAACCATACCTTAAATCTCTGTAAATCCTCAATCCCTGCGCGCTCTCGTATAATTTCATTCTCTCTGTGATCGCAATGGAATCTTGCTATGGTGCATTCACAAGGTCTGTAAGGTCTGCAGTTCATTCAAGTGGCAGCAGAAGGAGCTCATTCAGAATGGTGGAAGCCGATAGAAATTAGGGAAAGAAACACCTCGTTAGGGTTTCCATAGCATCGACAAGAAAAATGAAAAGCGATGGCTTTGTTCGGCATGCTGTGGAGGATGTTTTCAAATACTTCAAAGCATGTCGAGCTGGTTTGATCAAAGCCCTCGCTACTGATTGGATATCACTAGTCGGTGTACACAGTGATTCCTAGCTACTTGCAGTTTCTGTCTATTTTGGTGCACGATCGAATTCATACTTTTCCTCCTGGAATAGTTACAACGTTGATATGAAGCGACCCATTTCTAGGCTGCATTTTTTAATACTTATAAAATAAAACAATTTTTTATTTCATTAATGCCAAAATAAATCTCATGAATAATGGAGAGTCTTATGGTCTTTGAAGACTTGTTTTTATTTCTTTAATGCCAATACAGAGAATGAAGAGTCTATCTCACCAATAATGAATAGTCTTATGGTCTTCACAGCTTCTTGCCTTGGTTTTGGAAAAGTCTCTCACGACTTTCATTCACACTGGATTCATCTCTATTGACTGATTTTTTTAGCTGATCCAAGACCATCTTGGGCGGCGATGGCTCTTTCAGTGCGTAATTCTCATAATGGGAGGGAGTTTGCTTGTACTCCCAACAATTGACCTTTGGAAAGATCTCTCATTTCAGAAAAACAAAATTCCACATTGTTGATCCAAACTTTCTTTATCTCCACACCAACACGTATTTCTCCACACTAGCCGATCCTTTGTTTATTGACTATAATGATTGTTTTTCCTAACTGTGCACTGTGCAACCAGATTCTTCTTGCAGTGCAGGACTAATTATTGCTTAATTGCACAGCACTCTTCTGGCAAATCATGCACATGTTTCCTCCTTGAAAGATAATCAATCTTGTTTTTGTAAGGTTCTAATCTACTCTCCTACCCTCACAATCTTCTATATCCCTGGCACCTGGGCCTTCTCGTGAGAGCTGTTCTAATACCACATGATAGAAATTAGGGCAATATCATAATGAAGAAAACCAAAAAAGATCAAGAAACAAGGAGATGGCAGTAAAAGGCATAAGCCATTAATTTCATCATTAATGTATTCACAAAGTAAGTACATGTAGTACAATGATCAATAACCAAGCCAAATTGTTGAGCAGACCGAATATTTGGAAAAGGACTTGAAACACAATGAATCTTTTTATAAAAATGTTTTAAGTACCTTTATTGCACAGGTTTCTAGCTTAAATGATTATCAGAGAAACCAATAACAATTGCCTTCAAACCATAGAATAAAATAGTTAACAGCGGGCTAGATGGCAAGGATACAAATATTACTAGATGCAATTGCCAACTTGTGCAAAGATAAATGACAAAAGAAGTGGTGCATTCTTTAAAGCACTAAAAATTGTTAAGACCGTGAAGGCCCACAACTTATAAGAGATTTTATGGTTATAACTAAAGAATAACTAAACACGGAGTTGGGTGTGATTAAAGATTCATGGGAAAGTGAGTTTGATGATTTCACTGAATTTTCGAAGGATGAAATTAAGCGGTGGCTCAATACCTTTGTAAATAAAAATGAAGACCACTTGGCATCAGTCGAATAGATGCATTTCGAACATGAAGAAATTGAGCCATTAATATTCTCACTTGAGGTTAAACAAGATATCACCATCCATCCAATGAAGGAATATATTGAAGAATGACTCAAGAAATCATTGGCACAAATAGTTAACAGATAATAACTTCCAATAAGGTTCGGAGCCTAGGTATAAATACATGACGACCCTGACGTCGAGAACATCTGCAAGAGAGAGAGATACATCCATCCATCTGTCATTCCTCTTTTATTTTGAGTGCATTTTCTTTTGAAACATTTCCCCTCTTTTTGTCTCAGTCTTTGATCATCCAGTTTTATTAAGTGTGTTTTTCATTTGTAAAGTCTATCCCTGAATACATTCCTCCTTGTCTTCCAAGTTACCGATACTATTTTGTTTGGTCCACGAGAGCCCCAACCCAATCCACTTGGACGAATGCATTTCCTTCTATCATTTAGGTATCAGAACATTGTGTTTTGTGATAGACAAACACTTTATTTAAACTTGAACATCTATGAGTAATTTTTTTTTACTCTAGAGATATTGAAGGAGTTCATAATATTTGTGGTTTTTATTTTTTTATAAAGCAATGAGATATCATGTGTATTTCTCCTATGCATCTTATGATTCTAAATGAATGAAATCATTTAAAGCTCTCTGATTTCTAGGACATTAGTCTTATTTTCTATCTATGAGTCTTGCTTCAAAATCTTTTTCTTAGTACTTGAAATAATGAATGTGATGGAATGAATGTAGTTGTTATGTTATTGCATATGGGTTTTTTTGTTTTTTTAATTCATTTATTATTTGTTCGTTTACTTTAACATATATGTTATGAATGAATGAATCTATGTTTTGAGCAAGTATATTGAATATTTGAGTGAGAAAGAGGAGTACCACCCCTATAAAAACATAGAGGGGATCTTGATTAGTCTTTCAATAATACTCGAGGAGGTTGACTCGTGTCCCTAACATGAAAAGAGATCAACACCCCTTACATTCCTCAACTTTGAGAATTTTTCCATGTTATATCAAATTGTAGACTAGTGAGGGATTTTCCCATATCTTCCCAAAATAAGATTGTGGTAACCCCAAAATATCCCAAACTCCAAAGCTTTACTCTATAGTGTACCCAAGCCCTTCTTAGATCTTTCCTATGACAAATGAGGCAATCTCCAAAACTCCTCAACATTGAAGGAACCATGTCAACTATTACACAATGTGGTTAGAGCCTTCGTGGGATTTCCCACCAATGTGAGGTTGTCCCAATTCACCCCAACTCCATTAGACTTCATGATTTCATCAAGAAAATCATGTCCTTTATCTTGAACTCAAGGGGTGGTTTCCCAAAGTAGGTTCTGTGACAACTCCACAAATCCCTAGGACCCTTGAAAAATCCACAAGTGAAAATAAACATGTAAAGAACTATAGCATAAGAATATTTAGATGGATTCAAGGGAGGCAAGTGTGGGGGCTAGGTGGGTAATTTGCAAACCCAAAGGTCAACTTGTAACTAGTTACTCTTGGGGTTTGGGTTCTGCATCTAATAATGAAGCAAAGGCTCTGGCCCTCCTTGCAGGTGTCCGACTAGCCTTTTCAGAGGGAATCCAAAATCTAATAGTGTGTAGATATTCCATGTTGATCATTCCCGCGTTGGTAAAAGGAACAGTTGGGGGGAACTTCTTTGCCGGAGTCATGTTTTGATCTCTTGAAATTCTTAAAGAATTCCACAAACACTCCTTATACCATATCAAATGAGATTTGAATGCAAAAGTTGACAAGTTAGCGAAGAGTGGTTCCAGATTAGCAAAACGAACCATATTGGTAAATGGGAATGTTGGATTTGCACCAATTCCCTAGGTGATTAATGAAGCTTTTATTAAGCCAGGACAGTCGACGATGCCCTTCATTCAATAAATTGTTCTTAACTCACTTGAACATCCGTGGTTCCTTATCTTATCTATGGTGTAAGATCATTTTTTAACATCAATAAGCTTGGCTATGGTGTAAGACATGCTTGTGTTTTGTTTATGTAATTGATAAATTTCGGCAATACCAATTGGAATTGAAAAATAGTGTATTCTACCATTTGCCATTAGTGTTGCCACCTAGAGCTATATGTGGAGGGGGAAATAATCTTAAATAAATGCATTGATAAGATTGCATCATGGAACATGGTGATGTAGATGAGTGGCACTCGCTTCTAAAACTCTCCTTCAACATTTGCATATATTTGTCTTTGCAATTGGGCAAAGTGTAGTTGAATACATATAGATTTGTACTAGTGCGAATGCCAGGCATGAATTTTGTTTTAACAAATTTGAAGTTTTGTGTAATAACTTGCAAATTGTAGAGGTTATTATTCCTTTCGAGTTTTGAATCTGAATTGCTTTTGTCATGACAAAGTTTTAGTGTTATGAATGCCACTTTAGTGAAGACAAGTGTGATGCTAAAAGGGAAATCTTGCCTCCTACCATTTATGAAATGGAAAACTAAGGGGAAAAGGAAAAGGGAATCCAAAAGGGCCTCTAAGTATCATAAGGACAAAATGGCTTAGGGCAATCTAAGGATTTTCAACAAAATTTCTGTTGACCCAAAATTTGGCCAACAATTGCCTAGGCCTTGAAAAGGTTTTCTCTATTAGGGGTGTTTATCTTCTTGAGGTCCCCTTAGGCAAAGATGAGAAGGAAACTTAGCTTTGACAAGACACCAAATCTATGCATCCTAACATCTCTCCATCCTTGCACTACATTGTGGCAACCTTGTGAAAGAGCCCTATGTCCCCTATCAAGATAGTTTTCAAGAACAATTGGATATTTTAATAGTGTCCTGATTTGTCTTATAATATAAACTTGATCCCGAGGGGATATGAGGTCAAGTCAAGTTAGTTAAATCATGGCACCACAATGTTTAAGATAAATAAATATCCTACATTAAATCTTGCCATCTAGGACATTCAAAGAATGCTTAATAATAGAGCTAACCACAAAAGGTGGTACAGTGATGATGGTCGTGACTATGATTTGCTAGGTAATAGGTGATAGATTACTGCATCTTAAATTCATTTATTAATCTTGCCATCTAGGACATTCAAAGAATGCTTAATAATAGAGCTAACAACAAAAGGTGGTACAATGATGGTCGTGATTATGATTTGCTAGCTAATAGGTGATAGATTACTGCATTTATTGCACCATCATTCCACTCTCTTGTACTAGGTTAATTTATGTTGGGTTAATTTATGTTGGGTTAAAAGAACGTTATATTTTATCTGTTTTATTAACTTTCAAATTTAGGAGGCTATGGGCCACACTATTCCAATTTTGATATAGTTAGTCCTTTGAGTAAGAATTTCTGAAATTTCAATATGCCTATCTCACATCCCTAGCTTCTATACAAATCCCTGCAAACCTTTTCTCAAAACACTGCATATATTGCCAACTGCCACTCTCTAGGTTCTATACAAATCCCTGCAAACCTTTACTCAAAACACTGCATATATTGCCAACTGCCACTGCAGTACACCACCCTCTAAGATTAGCAGTTCATCCATATCTGCACCACATCTGCCGCATTTTACTCAATTTAGATATTCAGGCAACGAAGAAGTTTATTACTCAATTTAGATGTTCAGGCAACGAACCTGGAAAACCACTAAAGCTTCATCCCCAACTTTAAAAGTCCAAGGAGAATTAAGGATAGAGAACATAGTTTCAGAAAGGCCAAGAAAAGAACAAGGCTTTTGACCAGAAGACTAGGGAGTTGCAAGAAAAGCATCCTCCACTTGAAAGAAGAGAATGATATCCCCAAGGAAGGAGGCAACCAGTGCGTCGGGTTACATGGTAAATGTATAAACAGATTGGTAGGTTGCAAACTTGAAATAGCGAATTAGAATCCCAAATTAGATAAATGATTGTGTAGGTGAATGAACCTACAGGAAAACATTGTTTTCCAAGAAGAGGATTGGAATTGACAGCAGTAAGCTTGCGGCAAGATAGTCCAGAAGATTGAAATGGAATCTCTAAAAATTCTTAGCTCAAAGAAAGCGAATACTGAAATTCAAGGGTGCCACTAAGAATATGAAACCGCTGAAAGAATGATTAGAGAAATGCTAAATAATACTTCAACTCAAGAGAGACAATTTCACACGTTAGAAGTTGTGATTGGAAATATGAAACAGAAACTGTCAGAAAATTATCGAGAAGAATGTATTGACTGCACTTGAGGTCCAAATTGAATCTTGGAGTGTTTAAGGAAAAGATACTAGAAGCTTATAGTGTCCAGCTGCAAGAACGGAAACCTCGACTTGAAAAATTATGTCAGAAGAAGACAATGGGCGTAGTAAACATCAGTGGAAATGAATATAGCGGCTGTTGGAAAAACTTGCTGAGCGTTGAAGTTGAGAATTAACAACTTCAAAACTATCTAACAAGCTTGATACCATCCAAGAACTTGAGAAACAGTATTCTTTGGAATAAAAAAAGTCAAACCTCGACTCTGATGTTGGATCACTGACAGAGAAGACTAAAAATTCACGTTGCTACTGGCTAATGAATCCAGATATTTCAAAGACACCAAATCTATGAACATGTACAGATGTTAAAAAGTCACAGTGAAGGATCTTCATGAATTAAAAAGACATCTAAATCTTGAGAAAGGACAACCTTTGAATTTAATTATCATGATGCATGTGAAAAGCTCAAAGCCTGTTAGCACAAACTGAAATGTCACAGGAAAAAAACTCAAAGTTGGCATATGTGAAAAACTCCGTCGTTTCATAACTCACAAGTAAAAAGGCATTCATATTTAATCTTGAAGCATGACAAATTTAGGGGCAAAGTTTCCAGAGTTAAAATTAACAACAAGACAAAAAAAAGTTTCAAAGCTATTCCTAAAAAGAGACTAGCAGACTTGATGATGATATCCAAAAGCTTAGTTGCTTAAAACCAAAAAATATAAGGTTCACTTTCATGATCAAACCCTCTCTGCATCAACACTTGGACTAAATCTCTTCACCCATATAGTGAGATCTCCTCACTCATGTATAAGCAAAAGTCCTTCTTTGCTTCTACACTCTCCACCCTAGCAAAAGTCCTTTGCTATCTCCGACCTCGGCATCTCACCAAAAGTCTTGACCTTGATCTCTCACCAAAATCTCTATGTCGACTCCCTCAACACAAGTCTCTCACAAGTGTATCTCACACAAATGTCTTTCTCCTTCACCCTAACTTTGTTTTTATTTTCATGAGTTACAATCTATTTCTAATCTCCAAAGTGACTGATGGTTCAGATTAGTTCCCACACTCACTTAAGATTTACATGCTTAGATTACATGCTAATTACTTTTAGCACTTTCCTTAAATAACTCAATTAACTAATAAAAGCACTTTTACTTTAATTAATTCCTTTTAACTAAAGTAAAGTCTCACACTTAAAAGGCTCTCAATGACTTCCACATGCTAGACACATGCCAATGCAGAAGTACCTATCGGATGCTACCACTAACATCAACAGATAGATGCTACCACTAACATCAATAGATAGGTGGATAACGAGCATATCTTGTTTCAAAAAAAATCTCAAATAAAAATTACCATGAATAAACACATTCTCATCCTGATAAGAACAGCAAACTTTAACCCAAATGTTAACATGATGAGATTCAACCTTCAGGTATGAAGGGAAAATAATTTGGTTGAATGCCTGAAGGCTCTACATGTCAAGAAAAATGGCCTGTAAAAGGGGAATTAAATGTTTCACATTAGGGAAGATCTGCACATTAAATGGGGTGTGACAAGTGACTGCAAATAGTCTGACTAAATTGAAAAATAAGCACACCTCAAAAAAAGCATAGTAATCATTTCTCAGACCAAAAAATAGGAACTCAAGCTTAACATAAACCCCCAGTCCTGGCATTAGTTGTTACTAAATTAGTAAATAATCATGAAGCCTTTTGTGATTTTGTTTTTGCAAATGCAGTAACTTTTGGACAACACCTTAGGCTCTTGCAATAATCACTCTCATGAACAACTCATGAAATTGGTAGCAACTCTCAAACGGCATGTTAAAGATAAAGAATGCCTCGACAAACAAAAACAGATCGAATTGAAAAGAATTATATCATAGGTCAGAATGTACAGTTATTATTAAAATCTGCTCATTCAAATGTTTTTATAACTCAAAGGTATTGTTAATGATCCAAAATGGATCCAGATAATCTCTCATCTTTAAAATTAGTAATAAAAATTTGATTTTGCAAAGTTTGAATTAATGTCCAAAAGCCAAAAGCTATGAAAGATGAAAACACTCATCTGATGGTTGGCCCTCCAAAGCAGCTCTATAAAAGAGTGCTGTTGGAAACAAAGGACAACAATGAAGAGTAGAGTAAGAGCGCTGGAGAGGAAATCAGGAAGAAAGGCAGTAATAGAAAATGGACTCAGAAGAAGAAGCCTATTTGAAAATCGAAAGTTGTCTCTGAGCCGAAGCCATCTGCAATTTCGTCAGTGAGTAAGAATGCATTAAAACCCTTGATTGAGAATGCATAGTTCACATTTGTAACTATTTCCTGAGCAGAATAAAACCCCCACCGAATGCTAGTTTTCCCATTTGGGTTTCCAAGGTAAATCTCTTTTGTTATGGTGTATTTAAATGTTGTATGTGTGACTGAGCACTTTATTCTATGGTGATTCTATTTGTTATTCTGGTTGCATTGTTGGTTTAAGAAGGACCGTGCTGTCTATGCCAATAATATTTTATTTTTATTTTTTTTGTGACTGGCGGAATCAGCGACTAGTCGAGCACATACTGACATGACACGGGGTCGTGTTATCCAACTGCTACCATTATAACCTCCAGGTGTGCCCACGATGCCCCAAACGCAACACACAAGGTAAGCCGGGGTCTCGAACCGGTGACTTCACATAACAGAGTGCCTTAACAGTTTCTATGCCAATAATAATTACTAGCAACTCACTTGACTATTAATTAATAACCAGCACCTTCAACAAATCAATTTTTGTTGTTTTTATTCATTCGATTTCTGTTGTGAATGAATCAGCAATAGAATAT
Source organism: Picea glauca (assembly GCA_000966675.3). Taxonomy (NCBI): domain Eukaryota; kingdom Viridiplantae; phylum Streptophyta; class Pinopsida; order Pinales; family Pinaceae; genus Picea; species Picea glauca. Next base: position 32,201 of record JZKD02S1802772.1, on the reverse strand, counting down.
GGGTTTGAGGTCGCAAACGCTTGGGTAGTGTAACCATTCACAACAGCATGGATAGTGTAACCTCCGTAGACTTTAGTAGTCAAATCGCCGCACAGAGAGGGTCCCTTGTCCCTCAAACAAGGGGTATCATACACCAATTTGGTGTCTGGCTTGGCTGTGACCTTAAAAATAGACTATTATTATTATTATTATTATTATTTAATCGCTCGCTATGGTGTAAGACATGCTTATGTTTCGATTATGCAATTGATAAACTTCAGCAATACCAATTGGAATTGAACAGGAGTGTGTCCTACCATTTTCCAACAGTGCTGTCACCTAGAGCGATTTGTGGAGGGGAAAATAATCTGAAATAAATGCATTGACAGGGTTGCATCGTGGAACACGGTAATGTGAATGAGAAGTATTGNAGATCTGCACATTAAATGGGGTGTGACAAGTGACTGCAAATAGTCTGACTAAATTGAAAAATAAGCACACCTCAAAAAAAGCATAGTAATCATTTCTCAGACCAAAAAATAGGAACTCAAGCTTAACATAAACCCCCAGTCCTGGCATTAGTTGTTACTAAATTAGTAAATAATCATGAAGCCTTTTGTGATTTTGTTTTTGCAAATGCAGTAACTTTTGGACAACACCTTAGGCTCTTGCAATAATCACTCTCATGAACAACTCATGAAATTGGTAGCAACTCTCAAACGGCATGTTAAAGATAAAGAATGCCTCGACAAACAAAAACAGATCGAATTGAAAAGAATTATATCATAGGTCAGAATGTACAGTTATTATTAAAATATGCTCATTCAGATGTTTTTATAACTCAAAGGTATTGTTAATGATCCAAAATGGATCCAGATAATCTCTCATCTTTAAAATTAGTAATAAAAAATTGATTTTGCAAAATTTGAATTAATGTACAAAAGCCAAAAGCTATGAAAGATGAAAACACTCATCTGATGGTTGGCCCTCCAAAGCAGCTCTATAAAAGAGTGTTGTTGGAAACAAAGGACAACAATGAAGAGTAGAGTAAGAGCGTTGGAGAGGAAATCAGGAAGAAGGGCAGTAATAGAAAATGGACTCAGAAGATGAAGCCTATTTGAAAATTGAAGGTTGTCTCTGAGCCAAAGCCATCTGCAATTTCATCAGTGAGTAAGAATGCATTAAAACCCTTTTTGAGAATGCATAGTTCACATCTGTAACTATTTCCTGAGCAGAATAAAACCCCCACCGAATGCTAGTTTTCCCATTTGGGTTTCCAAGGTAAATCTCTTTTGTTATGGTGTATTTAAATGTTGTATGTGTGATTGAGCACTTTATTCTATGGTGATTCTATTTGTTATTCTGGTTGCATTGTTGGTTTAAGAAGGACCGTGTTGTCTATGCCAATAATATTTTATTTTTATTTTTTTTGTGACTGGCGGAATCAGCGACTAGTCGAGCACATACTCACATGACACGGGGTCGTGTTATTCAACTGCTACCATTGTAACCTCCAAGTGTGCCCATGATACCCCAAACGCAACACACAAGGTAAGTCGGGGTTTCGAACCGGTGACTTCAGATAATAGAGTGCCTTAACAGTTTCTATGCCAATAATAATTACTAGCAACTCACTTGACTATTAATTAATGACCAGCACCTTCAACGAATCAATTTTCGTTGTTTTTATTCATTCGATTTCTGTTGTGAATGAATCAGCAATAGAATATGGGTTTGAGGTCGCAAACGCTTGGGTAGTGTAACCATTCACAACAACGTGAATAGTGTAACCTCCGTAGACTTTAGTAGTCAAATCGTCGCACGGAGAGGGTCCCTTGTCCCTCAAACAAGGGGGTATCATACACCAATTTGATGTCTGGCTTGGCTGTGACCTTAAAAATAGACTATTATTATTATTATTATTATTTAATCGCTCGCTATGGTGTAAGACATGCTTATGTTTCGATTATGCAATTGATAAACTTCAGCAATACCAATTGGAATTGAACATGAGTGTGTCCTACCATTTTCCAACAGTGCTGTCACCTACAGTGATTTGTGGAGGGGAAAATAATCTTAAATAAATGCATTGACAGGGTTGCATCGTGGAACACGGTAATGTGAATGAGAAGTAGTGTTGACTTCTGATTCCTGAAACCCTGCTTGAACATCTGCATATATCTGTGTTTGCAATTGGGCAGAGTGTGGTCGAATACATACAGATCTGTAGCAGTTTGAATGCCAGGCTTGAATTTTGTTTGAACAGATTTGAGGTTCTGTGAAATAACTTGCAAATTGCAGAGGTTATTTTTCCTTTCGAGTTTGGAATCTGAGGAAAATAATAAAACTATGTACATTATGAAGTGCTACCAGGTTTCATTTTAATGTTTTCCACTTTCATGACTAACCAAGAAGTTATAGCATCACATCCAAATGAAACACCAATACATGGAATATCAAGATATATCACAGTGAAACCAATAATGAACCATCCATACTACATCTGCCATCTGCGGAGTGAGTGGAGGAGGATGAGATATACCATAGCTGAGCTAGCACAATCATGCATCTGATGGAGATAATGAGAAGAACTATCTGAGTCTGGAGAAGATGAGCAAGATCGCTCATGCAGAACAGCAACATGACACCCTGTGAAGGTACCTCTGAAGTTGTCACCACTGGCACCTCCCATACATGCAGCTCCATCTGCCCTCAACTCCAGCATATATTACTGCAGTTACCTTGTTGCTCAAATGTTCTGTTGAATATACAATTTACTTCCAACTTATTTGCCCAAGTTTAGAATGTAATAAATTTGCTTGAGTCAATAATTGTTGGAGAGATACTTTGCATGTATGGATAAGAATGAAACTGTAACTGAACTAAAACCTTTCTAAAACTAGATAAACTAAATTCTATCTTTATCTAGATAAGATAAGATCACTAGATCTTACCATGAATGTAAATATTATCTCTTAACATTTTAGCTTGCTATTACGGGAATGTTTGTTGGAAGGAAATACCTCAACCATTGTGCTATTTCAACTTTCAAGCACATGTCTATGTTACATATTCAGCGTGAAACGAATAAGAATAGTCAAGTTTTAAAGTTCATTTTGTGTAAGCTTACTTTGTCCAACACCATGAATTTCCATATGGCATAAGATCACATACGGTACTGAGCTCTCTGACGAGAGAGGAAGCTATTGATCCCTGGGAAGCCCTTATCGAGAACAACAATTTGTAGGTTGATAGCACGGCTGGACAAGAAAAGATAATAAAAAAATTGAAGCTCAATTCTGGCCCTAAAGCTTAATTGCAAAAGCCATGGTGTCCGTTGTATTTGATAGATATTGAATAGAAATTTTTGAGAATAAATGATATGGAGCTGATGTGCAATTAGACTTTTAGCAGCAGTGAAGGAATACACCAAGACATTTCAAAGAGAAGTGCAGAATACTGAAGCTAGTGATTCAAAAGGGAGAATGAGCTCTTCAAAGCAAGAAATACATGAAGCTCCTAGTGAATGGATGAAGATGATATTAATGATCTTGGCTACAAATCTTGTGATGGAAGGCAATTACGAGATTCAAAGTGAGCCAAATAGGCACAGTACTAGATGAATAAGGGTTCAACACTCTAAATAACACCTATTGTCAGAAAAGAAAACCAATAAACATATCTGTTTATCTCAAGCGATGTAAATGCAAGAAGTAATCTGCCATGTGTGACTTGCTTGATGACGAAGGAAATCTTGTTGTTGATACCAACAATGAGAAGTCATTTTAAGCAACAATGAATCGGTGAAAGAACTCGTACTACATAGCCTAGCTTGATTCATCTTGGAGCCAGACATGGAACCTCCCTCTCAGAGTTGGGAGTGTTAAGGTTTAAGTTGTTATTAGGTTTCTTTTCAATTTACTAGATAACCATAGCATAGATAGGATCATTGAGAGAAACACAATCACAAGATACACAACATTTATCCTAGGAAACCCTCATGGGGGAGAAAACCCAACAAAAACTTCCTTAATATAGATAGCCAATACAATGCCAAGACAATAAACCAAACACTAGAGAATATCCTCCACTGAGTAATGCGCCTCTCTCTTCCTTCTTCTCCCAACTGCAGCTACCAAACTTTGCGCACTGAGTGAGCGAATGAGTGAATGTGATAATGAGGCGTTGGCTTCCTTTATTTATACAAACTGGTAGGTGCTAAAAAGGTGTCTCTTCATTGGGCAGGGCCGACTTGTCTTCTTAGTGGTTAAAACCACTTTAATTAGCTTGGGGGGCGACTTCTCAATTTGCACAATATATTTAGGGTTTGACCAATCCACAAAACGGGATTTGGTCAATTACAATGCCCGACATGATCAATCCACAAAAGGGGATTGATCTAATTAATGATGACTCAATAAATAAATAGAATACTCTTTGCAGTTACAATATTTCAACACTCCCCCTTAACAAGAAGGGTATTCTAC
>JZKD02S1802772.1:12159-27725 GCA_000966675.3 Picea glauca | reverse complement strand
GTAGGGGTTTTACCACGTGAAAACATCGGTGTGTTGATCTTTGATCTGGTTATGTGAGTGGTTACTGAAGGTGTTCGTCCTCTGTTGGAATACCTGTGTTGTCGAACAAGAGTTTATTCTTTAACCCAATTTTCTGCCAAGAAATCATATTATCTTAGTACATAGGACAAGTTGAAGAAAATACTTGTCATCTTGAGTGTAGGATACTCAGAAGAAAAGTAACACACTCATTCTTGAGGACAAGACTCTAGGTTCCAGGTTTGATTGATTAAATTGATAAGATTCAAATTTACACATATCACGTTTGATAACGGCTAAACACTATAGTTGTGATAACAATATTTGAAAAGATTTATTATTGAATACTTGGTAACATATGAGCACTATTGAGATAAATGCTTATTGTAATCATTTACTAGATATAACTAACATCTCCTCTAGGAGAAACTTCTTGTTTTGTTTCCAGGTTACCATGGAGGAATGATTGATCACAACACTAGAAGAGTGTTTCTACCATTACCTATTATTTTATTTCTTACTTTTTACCCTTGTTTCAGGCAGGTCACAAGTGATATGTCTAAAGGAACTACTGTGACAATTGTTCTTTCTATTGTTTTATTATTATAAAGAGTATTATTCTTGTTTGTTGTTTCTCCCTTGTTGTTCTTGTTCTAGGCAGGTCACATGTGATAACCTTGAGGAAGCTATAGTGATGGTTGCAGGGGCAACATATTAGATGAGGCATAGAGCATACTATCCAAGTTGTATACATGACCGTATACATGCATGTACCAAAGAACATGAAGAAGAAGCTACTTTTGAGATACAAAGTATCTCATATGGAGATTGATTGTGAGGAGCAAAAGGCTCCAAAGATGACCGAACATTATAATAGAACTCACAATAGACTTGGTCAATGGATAATGAAGCCACCTTGACAGGAAGAAAAATTCATTTTAAGTCTGACTTAGATTTTCATATTAAGACTTGGTATTCAAACACCAAGTATATCCCGCAAAGACTATGAAGTTTTTGTAGACTCAAAATAAATCAGGACTTAGAGTAAGACTAGTCTCAGAAAGGATCGGATGGGAAAAAAGAGAAATCTTCCAGAACTAGCAGACATATTCCATGAGTTGAGAAGACTAGATCGTAGCTTCAGAGACCTCTAGGAGACATGCAATCTCCTGAGAAGATTCCCTTGTTTCAGTGACAGAGGAGGAAGCTAGTCAGAAGGATTGGGATACTGTTTTTGCCTTGAGACCAAAAGGGAAGTCAATGGTGACTTCCAAGATTGGTCTAACAGATCAAGCATGCTGCCAATAATAGTATAATGATGTACATAGCCTAATTTGTGTCCAGAGGATTCTCCCAACAAGAGGAATAAGACTATGACGAGACACTTGCTCTAGTAATCAGAAGAAGTATATATAGAGCAAACATGATTAATTAAAAGAAGCCAACACAATATGAGATTCAGAGGGAGTAGGTATGAAAAACCTTGTATCTGAGATTGAGTTATCTCTAGTGTCAGTTGGTGCAGTACATTAGTCGGGCCATGGAGACAGACTACAATAGAATATTGAATTACCTCAAGAGAAAGAGGATAAGCTACCCTCAATGTCAGTTATTGAGCCACTCTCAATTTCAGATGAAGTTGTTGTCATGATAAAGTAGAGGAGTTACTCTTAGAGTTCAACAACCAAAGTGAGAATGGAGCAGTCATTCTCAGCTTCAGAGCAGCTATAGGTGCAGAGTCCAGTCATAGAGGAACAATTGCAGAGAGAGCAGAGGACATACTCTCAAGCAGTGAGACAGACAATGCTTTGCAGAAAGCACATAGAGATAACGCATGATTGTACAGATTAAGTTGCAACTGAGCAAGTGTACCAGGTTGGTACAATGTGATGTGAAAATTTGGTTTCGAAGTACAGGATAGGAAGACTCATGTCTACAAGTTGAAGCAAGCTCTAAGAGCTTGGTATGGAAGGATTGATAGTTTTTTGACGAGCTTGGGATTTGCCAAGAGTAAAGCTGATTCTAATATTTATTTCAAGGTTATGAATGATGATCCAGTTGTATTGCTACTATATGTGGATGAATTATTCTTGACAGGAGAAGAAAATCTCATCAGAGATTGCAAAAGGAAGCTTGTTGCAAAATTTGAGATGAAAGACCTAGGCCCGATACATTATTTCTTAAGTCTTGAAGTTTGGCAGAGCCCAAAGAAGATCTTCCTTAACCAAGGGAAGTATGTAGTTGAAATACTGAAGAAGTTTGACATGTTGGAATGTAAATCCATGGCCACACCCATGAAGATGAATTTGAATCTCCTAGTTGATACTTCGTCAGAGTTAGTTGATGCTATTTTATACAGACATATTATTGGTTTGTTGATGTATCTGATGAATACTAGGCTAGATATATGCTTTGTTGTGAACACCTCAAGTCAGTATCTGGTGGAGCCCAGACATGTTCACCTTGTAGTTGCAAAGCATGTGATGAGATACCTTAAGTGTACATTGGATTATGGCCTCTGTTATACTGGAGATTGTGACTTCAAATTGTATGGCTATACTGATTCAGATTGGGTTGGAAGTGCTTCAGACAGAGAAAGCACTTCAAGATATTGCTTCAGTTTGGGGCCATCCATGACTTCGTGGCAAAGAAGGAAGCAATCCAGTATTTCTCTCAGTACAACAGAAGCAGATTACATTGTAGCATGCTCTACCAGTTGTGAAGCCATATGGATTCAGAAGTTGTTGATAGGTCTGTTTGATCTAGAGATGGAAGATACCATGATTCTATGTGATAACCAAAGTTGCATAACGATGACAAAGAACCCAGTGTTCCATGATAAGACGAAGCACATAGAGATCCAATATCACTACATTCATTACATGCTGCAAAAGGGAGTTGTAAAGCTCCAATATGTTGGCACAGATGAGCAGGTTGCAGATGTGTTGACTAAGCCTTTGTCTCATGTGAAGTTTGAGTACTTCCAAGACAAGCTTGGTGTAGTCTGAAAGGACCTCCCTCGAAAGGGGGAGTGATGCTGATATTACTATGATATCCTGACCAACAACGAGTAGCTCAGTTAGGATTTTATATCCTAGGGGATTGATCATCCCTGGGAAGATCCCGAAGGTCCACTAAGGACGGTCTGTTAGAGTAAATGTGCATGTATATGCTAGCTGTGGTCAGTAGTGGTAGCTTAGTTAGGATTCTATATCCTAGGGAATCTTATGATTCATGGGCAGATTCTGAAGGTCCGGTAAGGACAGTCTGTCAGAGTACCACATATGTTGTTGTTGATGCACCTGCGTCATTCTATTGCCACATATAGATGCTGATGTTCCATCTTCATGTTGTTGTTGATGATGATGTTATTCCAACTTCATGTTGTTGTTGATGATGATGTTATTCCAACTTCATGTTGTTGATGATGATGATGTTATTCCAGCTTCATGTTGTTGATGATGTTGAAGTTCCAACTTCATGTTGTTGTTGATGATGATGTTACTTCAGCTTCATGTTGTCGATGTTGATGTTCCAACTTCATGTTGTTGTTGATGATGATGTTACTCCAGCTCTGCACTACATATGATGATGATGTTCAGTTTCTACTAATGTTGATGATGAGAAAAACTTCCGATGACCTATAGATATGACCAACAATGTTTCTGATGTTGATGACGATGTCCCCTCCTCTTGATGATGTATTGAGTCCAGTCAGTTGTTATTAATGTTGTCAGTAGAATACCCTTCTTGTTAAGGGGAAGTGTTGAAATATTGTAACTTTGAATAATATTCTACCTTAGAGAGAGTTGAATATTATTATTATATTATATTTAATTAGGCCCTATTGTGCCTTAGTAAAAGTTGCCCCTATTGTGCCTTGACAATTAATTGTAAATTAAGAGGGTAAAGTGACAGGTCGGCCCAGACCTAATTATAGGCTGGCCAGACCACTATTTATAAGAGAGTCCAGTGCCTAATTTGGACACATACACACTCACCTCTGTAGTGCGCAAGTCTTGGAGGAGAACCTACTGCAACTGGGGGCGGCGTCAAGGAGGGTTTCTGGTCTATTTCTTGGTATTTCTTGGTCAAGTGGTGCACTACTCTTCCTAGTGAAGGAGTAGAGGAGGATCTTTTGTTCGAGCTTTGGTCTATCTATATTGAGGAATTTTTGTTGGGTTTTCTTCCCCATGAGGGTTTCCCAGGATAATCTGTGTGTCTCTATTGCTTCTGTGATTGCCTCTCTTTCAATGATCTTATTTATACAACTAATGTGCTAAATAATTGTAATAATAAAGAATAACCATAACTGCTAGCTATATAAGTAAAAAATTCAACAACCCCCTCGAAGAGGCAAGTGAACATTGCTATCTTTAATAAAGGTGCTCTTTTTGGTGTTATTCTAGTATTGTTCTAGCTATAATTTTGTTGTTCCATTAATGCTTGCTAAATAATTTTGTTCCACATATTATTATTCATTTGATATATTGCAAATTCATTTTTTGTCTTCAAATATTTGTATGGGTTAGTCTTGCAAATTTATTGATTGGACTTGTTAGCGTCAGAAGTCACTCCTGGATTGCAGCAGGAGCAGAGCTCGACACCCATCAGTTTATGTCATGATTTGTTTATAAAAAGGGGTGATCGAATGGAAGTTATCTCGAAACAATATTGTTCTAACTCCGAAACTAGGCCAGGCATGCATGGGCAAGTGAGGTCTTAGATAAACTTCAGATAGTGGGTTGTAGTAAGGGTGAATAGGGGGAAGACTTGTATAAGAGAAATGCAAAGGTCTGTTGTAAACATCAGGTTTCTAACAGACTGTAGGAGAAAACCTCTAAACGCAAGATCTTCTTACATTCAAACGCAGAAAATCGGAGAATACAACAATGCAACAATAAATCCTTTATCGTAACATAATGGCAATAATTCATGTGAATCAGTCAATCATGAATTCCCTCAGTATCAGATGGAAATTAGATGGGGTAAGAAAACTGTCTATCATCAAACAAGAAATCTTACATACAGATGCATAACTGGAGAACTAGAGTGTCTGTTAAAACTTTACAATCGGGAGCTTCGCTCTACCATCGATCCTTCGAAAAATATCAAAACTAAGTATATATACTCCTAAACATTTTCCCAACAGAGGCCTCCTAGACTTTCGGGATGAGGCGTCTCTTCAATCAAATCTGTCATGCACTCCTCTATCATACGCCACCTTAATTCTACATGGATCACGCCAGGGGGTAGTTGAGCCCTTAAATGATGAATTAACATGCGCAGGCTTCCCTGCTGAGTCGAGGACTCAACATGGCTTCTGTGGAAATAAATAGCACATAGGACCATCTCGAGCAGACTTCTCGCCGGGACATCCATACCTTGCAATTAACGAGTGAGGTGAGGTTTCAACCACCCTCTCTCTTCTTCATTTACTTCGAGCAGGTATCAGGGTTAAGATCAAGTTGAACTGGCACCTGGAGAACACGGTGATCCCTTTTGCAACTATACCCGACGCTTCGGCCCTTTGCACAGCTCTTTCTGTCGCCTCCAAGCGACTACGGGCTGTGACCTTGTGCCTATCTTCAAAGGTGCTTTCGGCATTTTGGGGTTCATGGATAGGAAGGAGCAGATCCTTTCTCTTCAAAGTTGTGATGGGAGAAATGCCGAGAGGGCCTAATGGGTGCCACACACCCCTCTCTGATCTGATGGTCCTGAACTAATTTGGTAATACTGTGGGCCTGGGTTCGAGACGTCTTCGATGCTTCACATCTTGGGGATATGAAAGAGTTGCTCCTTGCGCTTCGAAGTCGCGATGGGCGAAAAGTAAAAGAGTCTAATCGTGCACCACATGTCCCTCCGGGGTGAACGACTAAGATCGCTCTCGACTCTTCGGAACCCGTCTTGCCAAATGATAAACTTTAGCGCCCCTCCTCCAGGCCTGCTCCTTTATGACCAGGCGCCAAAACCATGGGCCCGAATCTGGGTGCTTACGGCGCAACGGGGTTCCGGGTTTCGAGGTGTGAGATGACGAGGAACCTTTACCCTTCGAACTCCTAAATGTCGATATGCCGACGTGACTGGATCTTGCGCCATGCGTCACTGGATCGGACGACCCAGATTTTGTCTTGAAATATAGGTGCTTTCCCTGACGCTATATCTCGGGTAACTTGGCAGCCCCGAGATCCCGGTGACCATCAATCAACTTTATAGATGGGTCTCGGCCGCTTGACAATCAAAACTTCGCCCGCTCGCTTGACTTGTAACCTGAAAAGAGATTCTTCTGCACTGTGCTTGGGAGCTTCTCGTGCAACCTACAAACCTGGGTAATTTTGTGCCCAAGACAAAAATTGTTGCTAACATTAGGCTCCATGGGGGATAGAGTCGTCCTTGTGATGCTCTAAGAACTCATTTGCAGCTTCAGTACCTTTTTATTGGGCTATGGATTCATTTACTAAGCCGAAAATAATAAGAAAGAAAATGAACAAAGAACCAAAAGGACAATATTTACAAACAAAGGAGCCGTCTAAGGCTCAAACAAAACATTTCTTCAGAAAATGCCCATTTACTGAGCTGTTGAAAACCTCTTCACCCTCCAAATCTTGCAACTTGTACGTGTTGTTTGAGAAAACCTTAGAGATTTTGAAAGGCTCGATCCATAGGGCATCAAACTTGTCGTGTTTGCCCTTATCTTGCATGGGTGCATCCCACTTAAGCACCAAATCCCCGATCTCAAACTCTTTCTTCTTGAATTTCCTGTCAAAAGCCAGTTTGACCTTCTGCTGATGGTCTTGAATTCTGTCCATTACCTACTCTCTAGTCTACTGAACTTCCACCAGTTGATGAATTCTTCTGATCATGTCATCAGGCTCTTCTTGATGATCCTGGAAGAACTTTGCTACAGGAATGGCTAGCTGAGAAGGGAAAATGGCTTCTGCTCCATAAACTAATTGGAAAGGGGAGATGCTTATAGATCTCTTTGTGGTCACTCGATCAGCCCATAGAGCGAATTTAAACTTTGAATCCCGGGCCCTTTTGTTGTCCTCCAATAATCTTTTGATGATCCTTAGCAGGCTTTTGTTGGAGGACTCTGCTAAACCATTGCCCTGGGGATAGTATGGGGTGGAGTGAATCGGTTTGATCCCAAATTTCGCACAGAACTTGGCTAACGGCTCAGCCTTGAATGAGGCTGCATTATCAGTAACAATCTTTCTCGGGCAGCCGAATCTTGTGATGAGGTCTTCCAGGAATCCAATAATTACCTTGTGGGAAGCACTTCTGGTGGGGATAGCTTCGATCCACTTAGTAAAGAAATCTGCAGTAGTCAGGATCCATCTGTGCTGCCCACTGGAAGCAGGCTGGATTTCTCCAATAAAATCTAGGCCCCATTGCTGTAAAGGTCCTGAAACAACTATAGGCTTTAAAGGCAAAGATTTGAGCTGTTTCTTTCCTGAAAAAATTTGGCATGGTATGCAGGCTCTAACTTTTCTACAGACATCGGTCAACAAGGTGGGCCAGTAGTACCTAGCTTTGAGAATTTTGTGAGCTGTGGTCTTCCAGAAATGGTGCCCTCTGCATAGGCCGCTATGAAATTCAATCATGATCCTGTCGGCCTCTTGTGGATTCATGCATTTTAAAAGCATCCACAGGGGGTCTTTCCAGTATAAAATTTGATCATCAAGGCAGTATCTGACTGCTTTGAGCTTCAGAGCTCTTGCCTTGTTTCTTTGTAGGCCATCTGGAGGCCACAACTCCTGTAGAAAATATATGACATCCTTATACCAAGGACATCGAACCAACAGGGGTTCTGTTTGAGGATCTACATCAGACAGTTGATTCTGTTGATTGTCTGAACATGCATTGATGAAATCTACCCCCAAGGCTCTGCAATTTTCTTTAGCCAACAACTTGGCTAAGCCTTGACCTTTAATCAATTTGGTAGGCCTTATCTCCAAGTCAAACTCCAGGATCTTGGCTATCCACTTACTCCTCCTCCTGTCTATGTCGGGTTGTACAAGGATGTCCTTCACAGAGGTCGAAGGCACGTATGCGGTTACCTTTGAGTGCAGGACATAGACTCTGAAAGCTTTGAGAGCTTTCACTAAGGCATAGGTATGTTTCTCCATGATTTCATACCTAATCTATGAATCTCTTAATGCCTTGCTGAAGAAGGCAATGGGTTGCTCTCGCCCTTCCTCATTTTCCTGCAACGAGACCGCTGCTACAGTATCAAAAGAAGCAAAAGAGAAAATTAGGAAATATTTGGAATAGTCAGGACTGATCAGCACAGGTGCTTCAGTCAATGCCCTTTTTATTTGGACAAAAGATTCCCTAGGTTTAGCGGTCCATTTCACTTCATTTCCCTTCCTGCGCATGGCTGTGATGTGTTTCACCAACTCAGCAAAATTTGAGACGAATCTCCTCAGAAAAGTAATCTTCCCCCAAAAGGCCTGAACTTCCTTCTTAGATCTAGGGAGTGACAGGGTCTGAATTGCCTCTACCCTGCTAGGATCAATCCTCACTCCCTCTGCTGATACTATATGGCCTAATAGCTTCCCTTCCTTCATAGCAAACAAAGATTTCTTGGGATTTAGGGAAAGGCCAAACCTTCGACACTTCAAGAAAACTTTCCTCAGGTGACAACAATGCTCTTTATCTGACCTCGAGAAGACTGTGATGTCATCCAAATAGATTACCACAAACTGATCTTTCTCCCCGATGAAAGCTATGTCCATGGCTCACTGAAATGTTGCTCCTGCATTCATCAATCCAAAAGGCATCTTGGCATACATGAATGTGCCCCAAGGAGTAGTGAAGGTTGTTTTTTCTCTGTCTTCAGGCATGACTGATATCTGATTATAGACAAAAAAACCATCAATCATGGATATCCTAGATGCACCAGTTACCCTCTGCAGTATTTGCTCCATGTTGGGAAAGGGGTAGTTGTCTTTCTTTGAGCTCCTGTTCAGGTTCCCGAAATCAACACAGAGCCTGATTTCTCCACTTGTTTTTCTCACCAGGACCAAATTGGCCACCCATTCGGAATATCTCAAAGGGACAATGATTTGGGCACCTAACAATTTCTTCACTTCTCTCTCCATAACGAGAAGCAACATGGGATTTATCTGTCTCAGCTTCTGCCTGAATGGATTAGCCTCTTCTTTCAGTGGGAACTTGTGCTCAATGACAGATGTGTCATAAGTCTTGAGGTCTTCATAGGCCCATGCAAACACATCAGCGAATTCCTTTAATAACTCAGTATATTATGCCCTCTGTTCATTGGTCAGGTTGCTTGATAATTTGACAAACTTGGGCTCCTCCTGTGTGCCAATGTTGCATTCGGCTGTATCAACATCTTCATTTGAAACACTACCCTTTACTGCCACATCATTCCTGTCGAACAATCTTTCTAAAGGGACTAGTCCCCTCGGAATGTGGTTGCTAGGCAGCTGAATAATCTGGTGATTAGCAATTTCATTTAAAAACACCTCAGGGTGAGGGTCACCTTCCGGGTCAGGATCCTGATCAATGTGCAACGCAGAAAATTCATCAACAGATTGGAGAAATTTTTCGATTTCCAGATCATCTTCGAATACTTTCCAATGCTTGACATTGTCCGGTACATAGGGCCTATATTTTATTTCAACATCGTACTTGACCATAGGCGGCATAAGAACTTTGAGCAAACTAGCTGAGGCAGCTAGAGAATCGGCTGAAGTATTTTCCACCCTTAGAATGAAAGAAATGTTAAAAGCCAAGAAGAAATTATCAATCAGGTCCCATACCTCATTTCTGTAATTTCTGAGTCGGGGATTATTAGCATGATAAACATTTCTGACTTGCTGGATAATCAACTCAACATCTCCAAATATTGCTATCTCTTTAATTCCCGTTTCTTTTGCAGCCCTCATACCTAGAACAAGAGCTTCATACTCTGCCACATTGTTGGTGGTTTCAAATTCTAGCTTGTATGACAGGGGTATGGTCTCTTGAGAAGGTGACATGAAAACTACTCGAGCGCCAACGCCTTCGATAGAAGAAGCTTCGTCGAAAAACATCTTCCAAACATAGATGGTTGGAGGGGGAATTGGATAATTAAGACTGGGTTGCTTTCTAACTTGGAAAGGGTCTTTAGGAGCATCAGTGAGCTGCAATAAACTAGACCCCAGATCAATGTCAAATGCGAAGATAGGATGATTGGTGGGGTTTTCTTCGTCACTAACAATGTAGGCCAACCGAGCTTCCCTATCTAACCTCCTTTGTTCCCCTCCGAAGACTGGAATGGTGGCATACGTGAGATCCATATGTAATGTTCCTCCAAGATTTTTAATCCAATATCTTGCCAACAACATGCCGAATTTGGGGGGGACATCAGCTACCACAATATCCATGACCACACTCTTCATGGGCAGCTGAAACAAAGAAACCACCAGGTCTTTGATGACCCCCAAACACTGCACTCTCCTTGAATCAAAAGAGTACAAATCATGATAAGTCTTTGTCACCTCCAGTCCCAATTATTCCATTACTATTTTGGGCATAAGGTTATGGGAAGCCCCTGAATCCATGAGGCAGTTATGCAACACTTTATCATGTATGTTCAGGGATGTGTAGAAAGGAGGGGATGAATCATCTCTATCTTCTACCATGGGCTCTAGGACAACTGGTGGCTTTTCAACTTGGAGATTTATTGAGTCCGTGGAAGGCCGGGGGGGCTCGGATTGTAGCAGCTTGGAGAGGGACCTTTTGAAATCTTTGTTTTTAACTAGTTCCGATAGGGGTACATGAATTCTAATCTTCTGAATCTCATGCTCAAAATTAAAGGAGGAGAGAGACTTAGGAGCTTCCCTTACCTCAAAGATAGGTTCCTTAGCTGCTGGCGAAGCATTCAGAGTTTTATTTTCTTTAGCAGTGGTTGATGCAGCTTTAGTAGGCCTTTCTGCTATGAGGGGCTGATCCTGGCTATCAAAATTCCCTTCTTTCTTTATTGACCTGAGATTATATCTGTTAGGAGTGTTGCTGGCTTTTTCCCCTCTACTCAACTCGTTGATTTGAGTGTTGATAAGGGATTCTTCATATGCAGATTGAGTCAAATGAGGAAACGAGGAAGTATCCTCGATGCAGTGGATCTCAGGGTCGAGTTCACCCACCTCCTCCCCTTCCTCATGAGAAACTAGGTTGTTTTGGAGAGGGGTCTGAATCCTACGATCATCCTTATCTCTGCTCCTTTGTTCCCTTGGGAAAACCTATGGCACATTGTTATTAGGCTTCCTGTAACCTCTGCTATCTGTATTTTAGGGATTTTTGTAGATGGGCTTCCCTTCTAATTCCCACCTTTCCATCCTGGCAGAAAGTGATTTTAGCATTCTAGCTGTCTCATCTATCTGAAGGGGCAGGGGAGAGGAACTGGATGGGGAAGCTTCAAGCCTCTGCCTGGATGTGTTTCTATCAGTAGTGTTCCTGAGTCGGTCAACAACCAATATGTTAGATTCTACCTCCACGACTACATCTTGCATGTGGGCCAGAGTAGTGGCTCTTCTTTCCCTCAACAGGAGATATAAATCGGGATCAAAGGCGCTAGTGTAAGTGATCTTTGCAGAGGATTCTGAGGGTTTAATCTCAACAGGGATTTTGTTGTATATTTTATTGAATCTCTTGGAGAAGTCAGAGACAGACTCCCCTTCTTTTCTCTTTAAAGACCCAAACTCTGTCATGTAATACATGAAGTCTTTTTTATCTCCCCACTGTCTCAAAAAGGCATTATCCAAAGCTTCGATCCTATCAATAGATCCAGGAGGCAGGGCCTTAAACCATTTTCTAGCCTCGCCTTGAATACTATGGACAAAAATCCTCATCCATACGTCTGCATGCATGATAACACTATCATCTGTAAAACTGTAAAAGGCTTCTAGGTGTTCTTCTGCAGTTATGTCCCCCTCACCTGTAAACTTGGGTAGCTGTTTGAGGTAACCATCTGCTGGGAGGGCATTGAGAGGCTGAGGTAACACAAGGGGATCATACCTAGTGGCTATAATAGCCTCCATTCTGGTCATAGGGGGATTTGCTCCTGCCATAGGGATATTATGTGGAGGAGAACTCGAAGGAGAAGGAGCTCGAAAAGGGGATACTGGGGATTGGCTCCTAAGTGGAGTGGGAAACAATAGGGGATTTAGGGAAAAGGATAACGAGCTAAAGTCAGCAAGTGCTTCTCTTTATGCAGAAGCGACAACAATAACAAGAGGAGAAGTGGTAAAGCTAGGAGTGGGGAAATCTTCTGTGGTCCCGGGTCTATGCCAAGGTACAACTTCAGGGGAGAGGGGAGTGACAATGATTTCTCCCTCCAATCTCAGACCAGGGGGGGAAAACTCAACATGAACACTCTCGAAATTCAAGAAACAAGAAACTTCAGAAAAATGTCTGCTAAGAAACTGAGGAGGAGAAAATGGAGTTCCTACAGAAGGAGATGGCAGATTACATGATTTGGCGGCGAAAGCTTCTCCTTTAGAGGCCTTTCCTTCCCTGAGAACCACCTCCGGATCAGTTTCAGGTGTAGCTAGAGGCAGCTGTGGATGGGACCGTGTGTGTCTGCCTCTGAAAGCCACAATTAACACGGCATGTTCGCCACAGTGGAGTCATCACAATGGAGTCACCAGGTGCATAGTAGCAATGTTCAAAGGCTCTGATACCTGATGCACCTTCAAAATTAGAGGCTCAATGTCGTTCAATCTCGGGGAAAATTTTCAACTTCATCCCCGACAACGGCACCAGAAAAATGTTAGCGTCAGAAGTCACTCCTGGATTGCAGCAGGAGTAGAGCTCGATGCCCATCAGTTTGTGTCACGATTTGTTTATAAAAATGGGTGATCGAATGGAAGTTAACTCAAAACAATATTGTTCTAACTCCGAAACTAGGCCAGGCATGCATGGGCAAGTGAGGTCTTAGATAAACTTCAGACAGTGGGTTGTAGTAAGGGTGAATAGGGGGAAGACTTGTATAAGAGAAATGCAAAGGTTTGTTGTAAACATCAGGTTTCTAACAGACTGTAGGAGAAAACATCTAAACACCAGATCTTCTTACATTCAAACGTAGAAAACCGGAGAATACAACAATGCAACAATAAATCCTTTATTGTAACATAATTGCAATAATTCATGTGAATCAGTCAATCATGAATTCCCTCAGTATGAGATGGAAATTAGATGGGGTAAGAAAATTTTCTGTCATTAAACAAGAAATCTTACATACAGATGCATAACTAGAGAACTAGAGTGTATGTTAAAACTTTACAATTAGGAGCTTTGCTCTACCATCGATCCTTCGAAAAATATCAAAACTAAGTATATATACTCCTAAACATTTGCCCAACAGAGGCCTCCTAGACTTTCGGGATGAGGCATCTCTTCAATCAAATCTGGCCTGCACTCCTCTGTCATACGCCACCTTAATTCTGCATGGATCACACCAGTGGGTAGTTGAGCCCTTAAATGCTGAATTAGCGTGCGCAGGATTCCTTGGTGAGTGGAGGACTTGGCATGGCTTCTGTGGAAAGAACCAGTACAGAGGACTATCTCGGGTAGACTTCCCGCCGGGACATCCATACCTTGCAATTAACGAGTGAGGTGAGGTTTCAACCACTGTCTCTCTTCTTCATTTACTCTGAGCAGGTATCAGGGTTGAGATCAAGTTGAACTAGCACCTGGAGAACACGATGATCCCTTCTGCAGCTATACCCGACACTTCAGCCCTTTGCGCAGCTCTTTCTGTCGCCTCCAAGCGACTACGGGCTGTGACCTTGTGCCTATCTTCAAAGGTGCTTTCGACGTTTCGGGGTTCGTGCGGGGTTCGTGGATAGGAAGGAGTAGATCCTTTCTATTCAAAGTTGTGATGGGAGAAATACTGAGAGGGCCTAATGGGTGCCACATGGCCCTCTCTGATTTGATGGTCCTGAACTAATTCGGTAATACTGTGGGCCCAGGTCCGAGACGTCTTCGACGCTTCGCGTCTCGGGGATATGAAAGAGTTGCTCCTTGCACTTCGAAGTGGTGATGGGCGAAAAGGAAAAGAGTCTAATCACGCACCACATGTCCCTCCGGGGTGAACGGCTAAGATCGCTCTCGACTCTTCGGGACCCGTCTTGCCAAATGATAAACCTTAGCGCCCCTCCTCTAGGCCTACTCCTTTGTGACCAGACACCAAAACCATGGGCCCGACTCTGGGTGCTTACGGCGCTTCGGGGTTCGGGGTTTCAAGGTGTGAGATGACGAGGAACCTTTACCCTTCGAACTCCTGAATGCCGATATGTCGACATGACTGGATCTTGCGCCATGCGTCATTGGATCGAACGACCCAGATTTTGTCTTGAAATATAGGTGCTTTCTCTGACGCTATATCTCAGGTAACTTGGCAGCCCCGAGATCCCGGTGACCATCGATCAACTTTATAGATGGGTCTTCGCCGCTTGACAATCAAAACTTCGCCCGCTCGCTTGACTTGTAACCTAAAAAGAGATTCTTTCGTGCTGCGCTTGGGTGCTTCTGGTGCAACCTGCAGACCTGCGTACTTTTGTGCCCAAGACAAAAATTGTTGCTAACATGACCTTTTTCATACCATATTTGGCAACATCTAAGGCATTGAGTACTTGATAGTCCTTGACTTTCTTTGAGTCCATTCCTTGCATTCTCTCATTAACTCTATTTAGAGATTGAATGTTTCCCAAGTCCTAGTGGGTGACCACCCCATGAATACTCTTCAAAGTTTTTTGAATTTCCATCATGGATGTCTCAACAAAGATATTTGTCAATTACCAACTTTCCTTTGATTATGTTTTTATTGGTAAGTAAAAGGCCAAAAAAATTATATTATGACCATGGAAAATGATACACATGATCTAGGTTTCAACCTCACACGAGGCTCCTATATGCACAGAAAAAACAAATTATTAGATCACCCCATTACAATGATAAAAAACTATTAATAAATGCATAGAAAAAACAAACTATTAGATCACAAACTATTAGAAAAAACAAACATCTGGTCCATGATGACGTTGCTACAAATCTTCATGGAAGCTGCACTCTCAGGTGGGATGGTGTCACTGCTAATCATATTAAATAAAAATATTTAGGAGGTTGGACCTTCCTTTGCATTTTGTTGCTTTGTTCCTACACTCGCTCACATAACCGAGTCAAAGAATCCATTTCTGAATATTTGGATGAAAACAATTATTTTGATTATTCCTTCCACATCCACTTCATTTCACAACACTTTGGCTCTTAATACTTTACTAGAATTGACTAGACCAATGTAATTCACTCTACTTGTAATATATACTTGTGAGTTAAACCCCATAGTATTCAATGTAAATAGATTTCGTGACCTTTTGGGACATTATTCCTTAGCAAATAGGGTTTAACCAATCAAATTAGTCATGAGTTGATCCGGATTATTTTCGGCACGAAATGAGAGCGGAGATATAATAAAGAAATGCACAGAGATATTGCAGATATTCAATAATATAACAAAAATGTATCAGAGATGCAACCAT
>JZKD02S1802761.1:57239-72454 GCA_000966675.3 Picea glauca | reverse complement strand
TTTCTCCTTCTTCGCTCGTCGGGTCTCCTTCCATTTCTCCTTCTTCGCCTAGTGAAAGCTCTAAAGCAAGTAGCCAGGTTGATAATAAGAAGAAGAAATGGAAAGAGAATAAGAAGAATAACTAGAAAGGGACCAAGCCTCCAACCATATCAGATGTTGGATCCAAGAAACCAACTATTGTTAATAGTACTGGGAATTTTGATGAGGTCAACAAGATTAAACCGAAGAATCTTAAACCCAAATTCCCTTGCAGTCTTTGTAAGGGTGACCATTTTATGAGGGATTTCTCTGGTCTTCCCAAGGTATTATAAATGTGGTTCTCCACATCATCGACCTCTGCTAGACATGCTAGTGACACCCCATCAACTAGTGATATTAAGGTTGGTAAGAAGAAGACAACTGTCAAGTTTCCTTGTATGTTATGCAAAGGTGATCATTATTCTCACCTTTGTCCCTGTATGGATGAGGCTTATTCTCTTTTGGAAAAGATTCAACTTCAAACTAGTTATCGTAATATTTCCCCCAACCCATCATTATTTGATGGAATGGTCAATCTGGTTCCATCCTCGGTCAGTCCGGTTGATCCGGTGGTCAATCTAGTTTCATCCTCGGTTGAACCACTAACCAAATTAGTTGATCCAGTACCATCATCTATCAGCCCCACTTTTCATCTAAAAAGTGAAACCCAAGTGACTAATCCAGTCCCGTCATTGGTCAGTCCCACCCTTCATCTAAAGAGTGCCAACATGGTCAATCACACTCCTCCTCTGACGAGTGCCAAAATGGTTGCTTCGGTCTCTTCATCGGTCAGTCTGGTTGATCATGTTGTCAATATGGTCACGTCCTTAGTTGAACCAATTGATAAAGTGGTTGATCCGATCCCATCTTCGGTCAATCTCGCTCTCCCGTTAGAGAGTGCAATCCAAGCAGTTGATTCATTTCCACCTATCGACCCCATTATCCCCTTGGAGAATGAAACCCAAGTGATCGATTTGATGTCGTTATCCATCGATCTGACTCTCCCACTAGAGAGTAAACCTAATTATGCCCACATTTTTCTCGTTGATACAGGATGTACCGTGTCGGGGGGCATTCCTTCTTCTCATGCGAAAACCCCTCCAAGTAATGAGGCTATCCTTTTTTATTTCGGTGTGCTAATTGGACCTTATCTTCCCTCTCACATTCCTTTCAATATTACAGTACAGGTTTGTGGTCGGGACATTCCTGATGCGTTTATATCTTTCCCTCACGATGGAATAATGGTGAGTATTGATCAACTTTCGTTCATTGGCCCTGACTTTACCATCAACCCAATGGCCTCCCTAAACAGGTCTTATATGCAGTGGGTATGACCCCTTCCACATGTCAATTATGTGGTGTTATCTCCCATGACTTCAACTTCACATGACTTGGATCTGGTAGTTGACATGGTGATCTCTTCAGTAGGGCTATTGGAGCCTGATATCCTTACCCCTGTCATGGCCCTCGACATGTTTTCCTTCTAGATCATTCTTCTTCCATCCAGTGAAGATATCTTGGAATCCATGACCGAGTTTTGTCCCTTGACATGGTGTCCTTCCAGAGCGTTATCCTCTTGGAATCCATGATCAAGAAGAGGCCACGAGCATGGTTTCTCTTCTCTATGGAAAGCTCATTAAAAAATTAAACAGAGGTCATGAGCATAGTTTCTCTTCTCTGTTGCAAGCTCGTTAAAAAATGAAATAGAAGATACAAGCATAGTTTGTCTTCTCTGTGGCAATCTCGTTAAAAAATGAAACAAAAGTCTTGAGCATAGCTTTCCTCTCTGTAGCAAGCTCATTACAAAATGAAACATAAATCTGGGGATTCAAACCGGAGCCTTGAGCATAGTTCTTTTCCCGTGACAAGCTCGTTAAAAAATGAAATAGTCACCTCTCATATCAGGTCGAGTCTTTCGTTAGATCTCATAGATGTCAAGTCGAGTCTTTCGTTAGGTGTTGAGCCTCTAAATTGACATCCCCACTACCCTATTATACTCCTCATTTATACCTTTTTGGCCTACCTAATCTTGGATAAATGACAAAGAACACAACCATTATCCATTGATGAGGTCATAAGGTAAAGTATAATTGAATTCATGCATTTTGTGGTTTATTGAGCTAGGAGACTAAATGTTTCATGTACTAATGTTTTAAATTGCCAYGTGTAACCTTTGACCTCTATATGAGTCTAGCATTTCTGTATCAKCTCAGTCATCCGATACTTATGCGCCAGATTGCCACTATCTGAATCTGGTACCAAGCGCACCTTCCATTCAGATCCAGTACCGAACCATTCACTATCGCGATCCSGTACCAACGGCCRCAGACTGTTCTAGTCCTGTACCAACCACTTGTGTGTTATTCGGATCCGGTACCATTTACCAAATCTCACCTGTCGCAATCYGGTACCAATACAGGAAGCAGAATATACTAAGTTTATCTCCAKATCGTGCCCAAGATAATTGTTGGATGTTTACTGAATCATCAAATCTCTAGAAAGGCTATGTTAAGATAGTTTGTTTATTGCTTCATCCTCATACACTTTGTGTCATGAGGATGAAGCTTAAAATATGTAACCGAATATATAAATTTGACAATTGACTGATCTGCTAACGATTTCACCTCCTTGTGTTTCACGACTAAGACTGTTTAAATAGTCATGGCAAGGATGGTGGAGGTGGTAGAGAGTTAGCATAATACAACATGTGAAGCAGTGTTACATATTGTAGAAAATATTCTGAGTTGAAGTTTAATAGAAGGAYGTCATTTATCTCCATGTCTTGATCGTTTATGAATAAATGTGAGTTGAGTTGTTAGCATAGTTTAATTCTATGTTTTGAAGTTTGMGTAAGAGTAATGTGTGGATTGAAAGCAAGCTTACTGTAGACTCTAGTCGCTAACCTGTTAAAGAAACAAGGGCCCACCGCCCAACAAAGGTCAGCATCCTTATAGATTAGTGTTAGTAGTTGATTTCAATAGTATAAATGTTAGACTAGTTGAAGCTTTGATCCTTTCAGATGATAGCAGTATAGTTCAATTTAGGGTTTCGATTATATGATTTCTTAGAGATATTTACTTACTATGTTTTTCATATGCTATGTTTCTGTTTTTATGAATTTGATTTCGTTCCATGGACATGAATGTTGGCAACAGTAGTCAGACATATTTGAAGGAGAACTAGTGAAGTTCACAACAACACATTGTGAACCACAACATACCCAGTATAGAACTACACATGTTATGTCTTAATGATTGATGTGTGATTTCCCTTTCAGAAGTGTGATTGCATAGTTAGCTTTCTGGTTCAAACAGCAGAGTTGATCTGTCAAAAGAACTCCATCTCATACTTGCATGTGCCATAATGGAGTAGATAGCCTCTCTGTAAAAGACAACCAAAGTGTGTTTTGGTTTGCTAGTTTGCTTTGTTTCCATCATGCATAATCTAGAATAGTTCTATACTCATGACATTAGAATTACCTTTCTTACTAGTGTCTTGTAACTCTATTGATTACGAATACCGGATTGATAATTAATGAGTTCATTATACTAATCATATAAGTAGCACAACATTAGGTCTCGTATTTGAAACTTCATTTCATCCACCCTTACCCTTTTTCTCCATCTAGTACAGAAATTGGTGACAAACTCAAAGTCGATGAATGAATTGAATCTTGGGGGGGTATGTCTCCAGTCTTTGATGATCATTTTGGAGTTAAGCCACTATCTTTCAAGTTGGGGGCAGAGTATCGAGCTTAGTCTTTGTTATTTCTTGTTCTCGTAAAAAACATGAGAACGAAACCGAGTAAACTTTTATCTCTTTTTTGGAATCGCATGGATACACAAAAAAGGAACCCCCTGGAGTCATCTTTATGCTCTTTTCAGACTCTATAAACATGAAAAGATTGTTGAGTGATCTTGCTTCTTTTCACACTCGTTAAAAGGTTTGAAAGGGAATCTTGAGAGTGGTAGTTTATCTCTTTTTCGGCCTCGCGAGACTAAAATTACAAAAAATGACAACCCTGGAGTTGTCTTTAAGTTCTTTTTAGACTCTCTAAACATGAAAAATCACTGAGTTTACCTTCTCAGGACTCGTTAAACAATCATACATTGAAGGACCCATATGGGACCGAACCCTTACTTCTTCCAGTTCGTTAAATAAAGGAAGAGGGACTTACCAAAGGTGAGTTATATCGAGCATGTGTTACCATCATCAATCTCATTAAATCAAAAAGAGGTACTCATCTATCTATATGGGGGGGAAATTGAAGGAAGAAAGCCAAACAATTTTTGAAAACTTTACCAGTAACTCTTACAGTCACTCTTGAACACAACACTTTGTCTTTGCACACATTTTAATCCGCTTAACCTCTGTATTGAACCAATCCTCTGAGTTTTCTTACTCCTTTGGGTCACCCGAAGAAAGTCACAGTATCCACTACATTATCGTGTTTTGTTCCATGTCATGTTTTTGATGTCGTGCCTCAGTGTTCAAGGGAAGTATCCGCCTCAAGAGTCAACCATCAAAAATTTATGTTTCAACACTCGTGTTAGTCCATGTTCTTTTGATCCACCAATTACATCTCTGTGTCAATTTCATGTCATTGATGGAGGATACATCAAGGCCCTCCTTCGGCGAGTCTGTTCCTGTCGACTTCAGCACATTATCTGGGAACTAGACTTAGAAACCAGTTAGTACCTTGGGACCTGCATGCCTCAATGGCAGGCCTCCTTGCATCTGACAATGGGTTTACATCATTGACCTCTGATCGGATGATTCCACGGATTTTCAACTTCAACTCATCCATTCACATTCGTTGGAATGTACTAGAGTACCTTGGGAATCATTGACATCAATGGTGATTTTCCTTACACTTGTTAACAGTTTACCTCATTGACCGATAATCAAGTGGTTTCTACCATGTTTGACATCAGGACATCTACTCACATGGTTATATTCGTACTACATCGAAGTCGGTAAGAAGACCCTGGGTTGAGTCATCACTATTATATGTACTTTTCCCAGGATTGTGACGAAGTTTCTTTTGAACATTGACACATATAATGTTACATAGATCCACTTTGTATTGGTCGTGGCTATGTCTTGTTGTCTCGTAGATCCACTGTGTATTCTTCATGGCTACGATCAGTTCAGGTCATAGGAGTATAGATCCACATTGTATCTTTAGTGGCTATACCTTTTTGTCAATATAATTATGGATCCGCAATGTATTTTATGGTGGCCATACCTTGAAAGTCTTTATCGCTCAAGCATAGGTATGCCTGCCTTGGGTTTGAAACATGTCATAATATTTGTTTGATGGTTGTGTATATCTTCTTCTAGGTTCTCTGAGTCCATACCCTTGCTCGAAAAATTCTACAAATTACTTCAGTTATCAGTTTTCGTCTTCTAACTTCGCACTTTAGGG
This sequence comes from Picea glauca, assembly GCA_000966675.3. NCBI lineage: Eukaryota > Viridiplantae > Streptophyta > Pinopsida > Pinales > Pinaceae > Picea > Picea glauca. The sequence goes on along the minus strand of JZKD02S1802761.1, from coordinate 67,008 downwards.
GGCAATCTGTTACACATCAAAATTACTCATTATGATGATGGCCTGGTGTCATCATTACCAATGTCGCAAGTGTCACATTTTATCCATAAGTTGTCACAAGTGTCGCAAACATCATACTGTCATATTTCCCATGTTGTGTCTCTAATGACATCATAAGGACACTTAAGACACCTTCAAAGACTGGTTTAAGAAGGATAAATCATCTGATGAGGAGTAAAGAGCATTTTCCATGGAAAAAAGCACTTAAAAATGATTTTTGGAAGGCAATGCTCCCTTACCCACTGTCAGAGAGTGTTAGCACTCCCTGACCTCCTTTGGGGGAGTGTTGTAGCACTTTGGACACCCTTCTGGGGGAGAACCATTCATTTTTTAGGAAATTTTGGGCAACACTCCCTTACCCACTATCAGGGAGCACTAGCACTACCTAACCCTCTTTAGGGGAGAGTTTCAACGCTCTATGTAACCTTTTGGGGGAGCGTTGTCCTGTTTGAGGGGAGAGTTATGTTGTTGAGAAAATCAAGGGAATATCCCCCTTATCTTGGAAATCAATTGAATTCGAGTCTGAGTTCAAGGATGGATCTTAGGGAGGATCCACAACTGATGGAGAAAGATCCTCAACCTATCCCAAGAATCTCTAAGGTGGTTGGGTATCTCCAAGATTATATAAGGAGGCCTTCCCATGGTGAAAGACATGGAAGTTTAGAGGCATCAAACTTATGATCTCATAAGGGAGATAACCAGTAAAGCATATTCATGAGCATAGTTTCTCTTCTCTATGGAAAGATCGTTAAAAAATGAAACAAAAGTCTTGAGCATAGTTTTCCTCTCTGTAGCAAGCTCGTTAAAAAATGAAATAGAAATCTGGGGATTCAACCCGGAGCCTTGAGCATAGTTCTTTTCCTGTGTCAAGCTCGTTAAAAAATGAAATAGTCACCTCTCCCGTCAGGTCGAATCTTTCNTTTGGGCAACACTCCCTTACCCACTATCAGGGAGTGCTAGCACTACCTAACCCTCTTTAGGGGAGAGTTTCAACGCTCTATGTAACCTTTTGGGGGAGCGTTGTCCTGTTTGAGGGGAGCGTTATGTTGTTGAGAAAATCAAGGGAATATCCCCCTTATCTTGGAAATCAGTTGAATTCGAGTCTGAGTTCAAGGATGGATCTTAGGGAGGATCCACAACTGATGGAGAAAGATCCTCAACCTATCCCAAGAATCTCTAAGGTGGTTGGGTATCTCCAAGATTATATAAGGAGGCCTTCCCATGGTGAAAGACATGGAAGTTTAGAGGCATCAAACTTATGATCTCATAAGGGAGATAACCAGTAAAGCATATTCATGAGCATAGTTTCTCTTCTCTATGGAAAGATCGTTAAAAAATGAAACAAAAGTCTTGAGCATAGTTTTCCTCTCTGTAGCAAGCTCGTTAAAAAATGAAATAGAAATCTGGGGATTCAACCCGGAGCCTTGAGCATAGTTCTTTTCCTGTGTCAAGCTCGTTAAAAAATGAAATAGTCACCTCTCCCGTCAGGTCGAATCTTTCTATATATCTCGTAGATGTTGAGTTGATTCTTTCGTTAGGTCTCGTATTTGAACCTTCATTTCATCCACCCTTATCCTTTTTCTCCATCTAGTACAGAAATTGGTGACAACCTCAAAGTCGGTGAATGAATTAAAGCTTGGGGGGCATGTCTCCAGCCTTTGATGATCATTATGGAGTTAAGCCACTAGCTTTTCAAGATAGGGGCATACCGAGCATGGTCTTAGTTCCTTCTCATGTTTGAAAAAACATGAGAATGTAACCGAGTATACTTTTATCACTTTTTCGGGATCGCATGGATATGCGAAAAAGGAACCCCCTGGAGTCATCTTTAAGCTCTTTTCAAACTCTCTAAACATGAAAAGATTGTTGAGTGATATTGCTTCCTTTCACACTCGTTAAAAGGTTTGAAAGGGCATCTTTCGAGTGGTAGTTTATCTCTTTTTCATCCTCGCGAGACTAAAATTATGAAAAAGGACAACACTGAAGTCGTCTTTAAGTTCTTTTCAGACTCTCTAAATATGAAAAATCATTGAGTTTACCTTCTTTGGACTCGTTAAACAATCATACATTGAAGGGCGCATATGGGACTGAACCCTTACTTCTTCAAGTTCGTTAAATAAAGGAAGAGGGACTTACCGAAGGTGAGTTATATCGAGCATGTGTTACCCTCCTCAATCTCATTAAATCAAAAAGAGGTACTCGTCTATATGGACGGGAGAAAAATTAAAGGAAGCAAGCCAAGCAGTTTTTGGGAACATTACATGTCACTCTTACGGTCGCCCTTGAACATGACACTTTGTATTTGCATACATTTTAATCCGTTGAACCAATCCTCTGAGTTTCTTTACTTTTTTGGGTCACCCAACGAAAGTCACAGTATCCATTGCATCATCATGTTTTGGTCCATGTCATGTTTCTGATGTTGTGCCTCAGTGTTCAAGGGAAGTATCTGTCTTGAGAGTCAACCATCACAAATATCCTGTTTCAATACCCGTGTCAGTACATGTTCAATTGATCTACCAATTTACATCTTTGTGATCGTTTTGTGTTGTTGATGGGCGATACATCAAGGCCCTCCTTTGACGAGTCTATTCCTGTCGACTTCAGCACATTATTCAGGAACTAGACTTAGAAACCAGTTAGTACCTTGGGACTTCCATGCCTCAAGGGTAGGCCTCCTCGTGTCCGCAGTGGGTTTACATCATTGACCTATGATCGAATGATTCCATAGATGTTTGACTTCATCTCATCTATTCACATTTGCTGGAATGTACTAGGGTACCTTGGGAATCATTGACATCAATGGTGATTTCCCTTGCACTTGTTAACAGTTTACCTCATTGATCGGTAATCAAGTGGTTTCTACCATGTTCAACATCAGGATATATATCCACTTGGTTAGACTCATACTCCATTGGGATCGGTAAGAAGACCCTGGGTTGATTCATCACTCTTATATGTACTTTTCCCATGTTGCAACGAAGTTTCTTTTGAACATTGACACATATATTGTTACATAGATCCACTTTGTATTGTTCGTGGATATGTCTTGTCGACTCGTAGATCCACTGTGTATTCTTCATGTCTACGATTCGTTCAGGTCATAGGATTATAGATCCACATTGTATCTTCAGTGGCTATACCTTTTTGTCAATATAATTATGGATCTGCAATGTATTTTATGGCGGCCATACCTTGAAAGTCTTTATCACTCAAGCATAGGTATGCCTACCTTGGGTTTGAAACATGTCATAATATTTGTTTGATGATTATGTGTAGCTTATTCCAGGTTCTCTAATTCCATACCCCTGCTCGAAAAAGTCTACAACGTACTTTAGTCATCAGTTCTTGTCTTCTAACTTCTCACTTTGGGGGCAATCTATTACACATCAAAATTACTCATTACGATGATGACCTATTGTCATCATGACTAGTGTCGCAAGTGTTGCATTTTGGCCGCAAGTTTCACAAGTGTCGCAAAAATCATACTGCCATCTTTCCTATGTCATGTCTCTAATGACATCACAGGGACACTTAAGACACCTTCAAAGACTAGTTTAAGAAGGAGAAAACATTTGATTAAGAGTACAAAATCTTTTCCATGGAATAAACCATTTAAAAATGATTTTTGGAAGGCAACGCTCCCCTATCCACTATCAGGGACTGCTAGTGCTCCCTGACCCCTTTTGGGGGAACGTTGTGGCACTCTGGACACCCTTCTAGGGGAGCGCCAAACATTTTTGATGAAATTTTGGGTAGCACTCCTCTACCCACTATTAGGGAGCGCCAATGCTCCCTAACCCTCTTTGGGGGAGCTTTGAAACACTATGTGTACCCTTTTGGGGGAGCACTGACATGTTTGAGAGGAGCGTTATGTTGTTGAGAAAATCAGGGGAAGATCCCCCTTATCCTGGAAATCAGTTGGATTTGAATCTGAGGTCAAGGTTGGATCTTAGGGAGGATCCACAACTGATGGAGAAATATCCTCAACCTATCCCAATAATCTCTAAGGTGGTTGTGTCTCTCCAAGATTATATAAGGAGGCATTCTCATGGTGAAAGACATGGTAGTTTAGAGGCATCAAACTTATGATCTCATAAGGGAGATAACCAGTAAAGCATATTCATTTTAATGGTGGATCATTTGAGCAAAGGGTCTAGACAAGGAGAGATGGGAGAGGTTGTTGCACCTTCATCAAAGGTCTGTAAGTATTCTCTATTGTTCTCATTAATACACATATGTGTTTGGCCTGTTTCTTTCAAGGTTGTGTTTATTCTACATGATCTACATGAACTTGTCTCTATTAGATAGATCTAGTTTCAAGCTAATCTTAGTAGAATAGCAAAACTTGGTCTGTCTTTGTTTGTTTTGCATGACTTATTGAGGAGCTTGGGGATCAAATCTCAACTTGGACTGTGCAAGGATGAACATCATTAAAAAGGTACCCCTTTCTTCCTCTTCTCTATACATTAGTTTAACTAGATTTAAAAGGATGTTAGTGACCAATGTTAGCACTCTTTCTGTCTTGGTCTTAGGAGTCTAGATCCCAAGAGGGAATCCACTTGTCCACAGGGGGATTCTCCTATAACAATGGGTCTCATTTTAACAAGATGATGACCGAACTAGTCGTCGAGTTAGGTTTTCGTCATGACAACTCAACACCCTACTATTCTTAGGCTAATGGCCAAGTTGAAGCCATCAATCATGTCCTAAAAACCATGATCCATAGGATGCTATGGAAACACAAGACTAACTGGAACCTTATNAAAAAATGAAATAGAAATCTGGGGATTCAACCCGGAGCCTTGAGCATAGTTCTTTTCCTGTGTCAAGCTCGTTAAAAAATGAAATAGTCACCTCTCCCGTCAGGTCGAATCTTTCTATATATCTCGTAGATGTTGAGTTGATTCTTTCGTTAGGTCTCGTATTTGAACCTTCATTTCATCCACCCTTATCCTTTTTCTCCATCTAGTACAGAAATTGGTGACAACCTCAAAGTCGGTGAATGAATTAAAGCTTGGGGGGCATGTCTCCAGCCTTTGATGATCATTATGGAGTTAAGCCACTAGCTTTTCAAGATAGGGGCATACCGAGCATGGTCTTAGTTCCTTCTCATGTTTGAAAAAACATGAGAATGTAACCGAGTATACTTTTATCACTTTTTCGGGATCGCATGGATATGCGAAAAAGGAACCCCCTGGAGTCATCTTTAAGCTCTTTTCAAACTCTCTAAACATGAAAAGATTGTTGAGTGATATTGCTTCCTTTCACACTCGTTAAAAGGTTTGAAAGGGCATCTTTCGAGTGGTAGTTTATCTCTTTTTCATCCTCGCGAGACTAAAATTATGAAAAAGGACAACACTGAAGTCGTCTTTAAGTTCTTTTCAGACTCTCTAAATATGAAAAATCATTGAGTTTACCTTCTTTGGACTCGTTAAACAATCATACATTGAAGGGCGCATATGGGACTGAACCCTTACTTCTTCAAGTTCGTTAAATAAAGGAAGAGGGACTTACCGAAGGTGAGTTATATCGAGCATGTGTTACCCTCCTCAATCTCATTAAATCAAAAAGAGGTACTCGTCTATATGGACGGGAGAAAAATTAAAGGAAGCAAGCCAAGCAGTTTTTGGGAACATTACATGTCACTCTTACGGTCGCCCTTGAACATGACACTTTGTATTTGCATACATTTTAATCCGTTGAACCAATCCTCTGAGTTTCTTTACTTTTTTGGGTCACCCAACGAAAGTCACAGTATCCATTGCATCATCATGTTTTGGTCCATGTCATGTTTCTGATGTTGTGCCTCAGTGTTCAAGGGAAGTATCTGTCTTGAGAGTCAACCATCACAAATATCCTGTTTCAATACCCGTGTCAGTACATGTTCAATTGATCTACCAATTTACATCTTTGTGATCGTTTTGTGTTGTTGATGGGCGATACATCAAGGCCCTCCTTTGACGAGTCTATTCCTGTCGACTTCAGCACATTATTCAGGAACTAGACTTAGAAACCAGTTAGTACCTTGGGACTTCCATGCCTCAAGGGTAGGCCTCCTCGTGTCCGCAGTGGGTTTACATCATTGACCTATGATCGAATGATTCCATAGATGTTTGACTTCATCTCATCTATTCACATTTGCTGGAATGTACTAGGGTACCTTGGGAATCATTGACATCAATGGTGATTTCCCTTGCACTTGTTAACAGTTTACCTCATTGATCGGTAATCAAGTGGTTTCTACCATGTTCAACATCAGGATATATATCCACTTGGTTAGACTCATACTCCATTGGGATCGGTAAGAAGACCCTGGGTTGATTCATCACTCTTATATGTACTTTTCCCATGTTGCAACGAAGTTTCTTTTGAACATTGACACATATATTGTTACATAGATCCACTTTGTATTGTTCGTGGATATGTCTTGTCGACTCGTAGATCCACTGTGTATTCTTCATGTCTACGATTCGTTCAGGTCATAGGATTATAGATCCACATTGTATCTTCAGTGGCTATACCTTTTTGTCAATATAATTATGGATCTGCAATGTATTTTATGGCGGCCATACCTTGAAAGTCTTTATCACTCAAGCATAGGTATGCCTACCTTGGGTTTGAAACATGTCATAATATTTGTTTGATGATTATGTGTAGCTTATTCCAGGTTCTCTAATTCCATACCCTTGCTCGAAAAAGTCTACAACGTACTTTAGTCATCAGTTCCTGTCTTCTAACTTCGCACTTTGGGGGAAATCTATTACACATCAAAATTACTCATTACGATGATGACCTATTGTCATCATGACTAGTGTCGCAAGTGTTGCATTTTGGCCGCAAGTTTCACAAGTGTCACAAAAATCATACTGCCATATTTCCTATGTCATGTCTCTAACGACATCACAGGGACACTTAAGACACCTTCAAAGACTAGTTTAAGAAGGAGAAAACATTTGATTAAGAGTACAAAATATTTTCCATGGAATAAACCATTTAAAAATGATTTTTGGAAGGCAACGCTCCCCTATCCACTATCAGGGACTGCTAGTTCTCCCTGACCCCTTTTGGGGGAACGTTGTGGCACTCTGGACACCCTTCTAGGGGAGCGCCAAACATTTTTGATGAAATTTTGGGTAGCACTCCTCTACCCACTATTAGGGAGCGCCAATGCTCCCTAACCCTCTTTGGGGGAGCTTTGAAACACTATGTGTACCCTTTTGGGGGAGCACTGACATGTTTGAGAGGAGCGTTATGTTGTTGAGAAAATCAGGGGAAGATCCCCCTTATCCTGGAAATCAGTTGGATTTGAATCTGAGGTCAAGGTTGGATCTTAGGGAGGATCCACAACTGATGGAGAAATATCCTCAACCTATCCCAATAATCTCTAAGGTGGTTGTGTCTCTCCAAGATTATATAAGGAGGCATTCTCATGGTGAAAGACATGGTAGTTTAGAGGCATCAAACTTATGATCTCATAAGGGAGATAACCAGTAAAGCATATTCATTTTAATGGTGGATCATTTGAGCAAAGGGTCTAGACAAGGAGAGATGGGAGAGGTTGTTGCACCTTCATCAAAGGTCTGTAAGTATTCTCTATTGTTCTCATTAATACACATATGTGTTTGGCCTGTTTCTTTCAAGGTTGTGTTTATTCTACATGATCTACATGAACTTGTCTCTATTAGATAGATCTAGTTTCAAGCTAATCTTAGTAGAATAGCAAAACTTGGTCTGTCTTTGTTTGTTTTGCATGACTTATTGAGGAGCTTGGGGATCAAATCTCAACTTGGACTGTGCAAGGATGAACATCATTAAAAAGGTACCCCTTTCTTCCTCTTCTCTATACATTAGTTTAACTAGATTTAAAAGGATGTTAGTGACCAATGTTAGCACTCTTTCTGTCTTGGTCTTAGGAGTCTAGATCCCAAGAGGGAATCCACTTGTCCACAGGGGGATTCTCCTATAACAATGGGTCTCATTTTAACAAGATGATGACCGAACTAGTCGTCGAGTTAGGTTTTCGTCATGACAACTCAACACCCTACTATTCTTAGGCTAATGGCCAAGTTGAAGCCATCAATCATGTCCTAAAAACCATGATCCATAGGATGCTATGGAAACACAAGACTAACTGGAACCTTATACTATTTTCAACATCATGGGCCTACCGAACCTTAGCCAATATTTCTGGTGGGCTTGCACCATTCCAACTTGTTTATGGTCTAGAGGCGGCCCTACCAATTGAATGTGAAATCCTACCTTTGAAGTTATTTTTCAAATTCATTCCTAACACCTCTACTAAATAATAACATCTCTTGTATTTGTTCTGACTTGATGAAAACCACTGTGTTGCTGGATTGGCCAATGAGTGATCTAAAAATGAAGAAGACTTGTATTCTTGAAATTATTTGCAAGATTTAATTCATGTGTTAAAATGAAAATGGATCAAATTTGCAACACAACTTTTATAGAAATTACTCATTCAAGATTCATATAAACAACAACAATAAACAATGAACATAAAACACATAACATAACAAATGATAAAGGAGTTCACCCCTCTCTTGGGCTACATCTCCTGGTCCAGCTTCCAATGGATCTTTTGTATTATTTGCTCAAAGTGCTCAAAAATGTGCTTTACAATGCTCAAAATTCCAAATAGATGGCTCCAATGGCTCCAAAACATCCAAAAACCCCTAGCTGGGCTTTTTTGGCACCTCGTTTGGCCAAAAATTCAAGAAGATGGGCTTCCTGGAAGTTCCCCTTCAAACTTGTTGTCTTTGGATCGAAAAATTGCACCCTTGTTGGCTCAACCTAGCCCCCATGCACATTTAAGCGTTAAAACTCAGCATCGGGCGCAACCGCACAAATGGTGCAAACTATAGGATGGTTATGGGCGCAACTAGCCCCTAACCGCCAAGGCCGAGGTCATCTGGCCCATGTGACAATGCGCAAATGCAAAACGGGGCTAAAACTTTAAGAGCAAGTGTGGTCGTGACAAGTGGCGGGCATTGGTTTGCATAACCGTTTGAACCGAATTAAAATTGCGTGCGCATATGGTATAACATATGGTCACATGACAACAATATATGCGTTCGAGGGTTGGGGCTAAGCCCCAGCCCGGACCCTCGCGTCAACACACAACAACTCAAACTTAAATTTATGTGAAACCATATATATAATAAGGAATATGGTGGGTCACGTTGGCAGCATAGACTTTGCAAAGGCTATACATGTGGGTGGAGGTCACGGGGTCGAATACGGTGGACTCCAAATAAATTTTATACAAGAAACCAATAACAGGATGCCACGTGGAAACCCATGACTAGGCCACGTGGCACCGTACAACCAACCAAATACCGCCATGTGTCACAATATCATTCATCCACATCTACCAACTTTCTTCCACTCAGCCCTGCCACGTGTCGTACGGACTGCCACATCAGCATTCGTACGGACTGTACAGTCAACATCCCTTTTTTTGTCTGTTTGTCATTTTGAACAGAATGTGATATCTCTCGCTCCTGACATCCATTTGAACCCAAATGAGTTGCGTTGGGTTCATAACAATGAGGCCTACGCTCCCGTTCAATTTGAAACAATTCCGAGCACTTTGAATTTTTGACAAAATTTGATCCCCTAGATCACACCTCCCCATTGGAAAGCTTTTGGACCTCCAAAAGACTATTTTCAGTCTATCTGAAGATGAGGGTATATCTCCCTCACC
>JZKD02S1802761.1:37337-57229 GCA_000966675.3 Picea glauca | reverse complement strand
GCACTTTTAATTTTTGAGCAAAATTTTATCCCCTGGATCAATGAGACTCCTATGAAGTGCGTAAAATCCCAATATGACAAGTTGGTTCAAACTTGTGTCTTTGCAGAGGGAGATTCGATGTTGGTCTACAACCAAGACCATGATACATTAAGAGCAGGTAATTTTGACCCTCTTTGGCATGGTCCTTACATCGTTAAATGAATCTTGCGTAAAGGGGCCTATAATTTGGTTGATTGTGATGGGAATCCTCTTCCAAAGCCTCGCAACAGGATCTACCTTAAAAAATATTATTCTTAGGCCATGTGGCCACATGATGATTTTTACATAATGTATTTTTAATTTTTTGGAGCGGTTTGATTTCATTGGATATGTGTATCTTGTCTCATTTTGACACTTATCATGCTCCATGCTTGATTTTCATATGTCATCATCCACCTCTACCTATGCAGGATTCACATATAGTGTTATCCATAGTACCCAAAACATTGCTTTCGTTGCTTGGGTGATTTTCTCTCCCACCAATGAACTGGTTAGTTCAGGGGGTATTTACCTTGGTCCTACAACCAATAAAAATGCAGAGTATAGTGCAATCATTAAGCTCTTGTCTGAGGCCATTGCTCTCAACATTCGAAAGTTAGTTTTTAGGTTGGACTCCTAGTTAGTGGTATCTTTGTTGAATCATGTGTATCTTTTCTAAAGTCTTGCATTGCTTCAAAATTATCTGAGGGTTCATATTCTTGAGAGGTACTTTGATTTCATTTTTTGTCAACATATTCTAGAGATGTAATACATTTGTTGATTCATTAGCTAATAATGTATTAGAGTGGAATTTGTCACATTAATTAAGAATTTGTAAAGCATGCATGTACATATACATGGGTAGCAACCAAAACAATCATGTGTGTGCATGCATGTGTGTATCGAAGAGTGTGGTTACATCCTCCCAAAAATGATGCAATATACAAAATTGGGCTCCACGACCCATATCGATACAACATCTGTTGATTGGCTAAATAGATAGCCATAGTACAAAATGGGGAAGATTGTCATCTAGTCATATCGAGCATGTGTTTCGTGGTATCATACCATTTCCTAGGTAACTTTCGTGAGCAATCATAGGAATGGGTGAGACACTCCCATGGTATGGCGCTAAAGGTATGGTGGAATCTCATCCATTCGTATCGGGGGCACTCGCATGGTAAGGCCCTCCAGGTTTCTCCACACCTCACAGATATCCTTGGAGTCATATCCTATCTCTTCCTATGATGACTCCTCATCGCTACTCCTATGATGGGATCAACCCCATCATATTGGTTTCTCTGATCCCACATCTATGTCAACACACAAATTTGGTTATTTATATTTCACCACAAAAAATACATATTTAAAAACCTAAAAAAACATTATAAAATTGAAAATTCCAAAAATCGTTTTCAAATCTTACCAAGTGGTCCCCATTGTTCTCCAGGGGGGAGTGAGAGCTCTGGTTCATTGTGGAAGTTAGTCCCCTCATATGGAAAATCCTCCACATCTATGATTTGTTGTCTCCACCATCATTCCCATAAATTATCATAGTATTTCTCCACTCCGCCTCCAATAACTCGTACAATGTGGTCTATCCATCGCAACATCTTGGGCTCACTTGGACCTATCTCAGGGATGATCACTTGTGGTGGCATGATTGGGATTCTCTCTAAGAAGAATTTTACCAAGATCCTCCCATACATGAATGTCTTTTTCTTCTCTGTCTCACATTAATTCAATTGGTCTTTCATGTTGACCAACAGTCCTGAACACTAGTTAAAAACTCTCGACTTAAGCATGCTAGAGCATGCTCAATATGCCCTTTGGACACCAATTGTGGCACTATCGATCTTGCCACCCGAATGATCATAAAAATAATTGTCTTCAATGGAATATATGTGACATCTAGGATGGGGAGCTTGTTTCTTGTTCACCTAGACCCTCCACAACAATACTCAATGTAATCCATAATGGACCTCTTTGATCTAGATGGACCTATTGAAAAAACTAATGGGGCCCCTCGCTATGACAACCCCATAAGGAAGTAGATGTCCTCTACTTTCATATGCAGTTGTTTTCCTTCGACATTAAAACATTTCTATTTATTTTGCCAGTATTTCACCAACATATACAAGAGACGCGGTTGGGACTGTGTGTTCTAGCAATGAAAAAACTTTAGCAGTCCATAGTCTTGTAAAGAGGCCAAATTTTTTTGATCACCCATGGCCATCAAGTCATAAACCTCATGATATCTTTCTTTCCACTCAATCATGTTTTCAAAATATCTTGCAAAATGCCAACAACAAAACCCATAAGTTGAAATGAGAAAATTGTTGAGCATAGCCTCTAGATCTGACATTCCCCCCGATGGTCATGCTTGAACTTTTCACACTAGAGTGATTGGTCATGGGTTAGGCCATATATAGCTAGCGATTGGTCACCAATGATCCCTCTATTTACCTGTGACCACGTAGGTCTAGATGAATTGGGATCACTTAAGAAAAAATCAACCAGTGAAATGCAATAAAAAAATGTATCAAAATATGGAGGAAGGAATCAAGAATTACCTGGAACTAACGGTTTTGAATTTGGATTGGTGAATCTTTCAAAATCATATCTGGAAGATTTATCTTGGAGGAGGGTTTTCACCAAACTCTTCTAGTTTCTCAATCGATAAATGTGAAAATGAAGTTTTTTACCATGGTGAGTTTTTGTTTTACCCACTTTGGTGCATAAAAAATCCTTTTCACACTCCAACATTGTTGGCCCTTGACCAGGTTTTGAGGAAACACTATTCATGTTTGACCATTTTGGGACTTCAACAGGCTGGTCGAATACGAAGCACCCAGGCGAAGTGGAGATCGCGAGATCTCGCCCTTTTTGCGGGATTTTTGGGCTTTTAGGGTTTATGTAATGGGTATGGGATGTCGACCCATGGGTTTACCCATGCTTAGGCCCATTTTTGTAATGTATAAATAAGTCGCTAAGAATGTAAGAAGTTGAATGGCTTAAGTTAGTGAGTTACTAGTCATTGATCAGCTTAGTGCATGGCTAGTTGGCTTTGTGCAAGGATGTGTTGAGACTTGTAGAGCTAAGTCCAAGTGTTTTGTAAGTGCTTTGTGCGAAGAATGTGTAAGGCTTTGTGTTGTGACCTAATTTTGAGGAAGGTGGATCTAGTGTACAGTGCGTAGATCACCTTTCCAGTGCGAAGTAAGATCTGTGGCTCTGTGCCTATAAGAATATTGAAGAAGACTAATAAATAAGAGGAAGAGTTGGTGGACGTAGCCCCACACTGGGGTGAACCATGTATATCCTATGTTGATGTGCTTTGTGCAATGTTGTTCATGGTGTTTATTTTCTTAGTGAACTAGTCTTGATGTATGGTAGATAGATCTATGAATTCTTAGTGCTCATGATATGAATGAATGCTAGATCTAAGCTTATGTTAGGTGCTTAGAGTATTAGATCTTATTATTACCGCGCAGAGTCTATATCTAGGGTTTAACCTGCGATGTGAATGGATGTATGAAATAATGCATGTTATTCGCTAAATACTTTGTTAAGGTGTTATAATCACATATATGTGTCCCAGCTAGGTTGTAAACACTTGATTCCTACAACCCCCCTGCCTCTACCTCGGGTGAGACTTCATCTAATTCACAGGTGTTATCGAAAGGGCCGATAGTTAGGATTTTTTTGGTGCATTATGGAAGCGTTAAACCTTGGTTCTACCCCTTGTGCCAACAAATGGTTCTGTTGTCAGGACCTAAAACTGTGATTGGTGGGAACGGAAGAAAAGAAAAATCTATGTGCGTAGATCTGTCGCTGTAGTGCACAATATTCTAATTGACTTGTGAATTTATGTGCTAAAAGAGAAGTTTGATCTAAAGAAAAGAGGTAATATATTAAAGCTTTGTGCTCTATTAAAGGTAAGATAAGTGGAAATTCTTTCTTCGAAAGTATGAATCTAGGTATGTTTGATAGATTTGGTCTTAGTCTGAAAACTAGGGCACGGTTAGAAGAAAGAAGATTTGATCTGAATAAATTTGATAGAGATAGTGAAAGATATGTTATTCCTAGGCATAGAAAGAATTTTTGGACTAACAAGTGGATGCATGATCCTAGAAAGAATTTGTGCAGATTGCAGGTCCATCACTGTGATCCTAGTGCACAGTACAAAAAAGGTGGGGGATCATTCAAAATAAAGAGAGGATTAACACTATGTTATAGCTGCAGAAGAGCAGGACATTTTGCTAAGGAATTCCCTAGTATAGGTCCTATTTGTCTTTGTTGTAAAGTTGTTGATCATGAGGTTTTGGATTGCCCTAGAATGTTTGCTAAAGTTGAAAAGATGAACATGAGACAAGAAAAACATGAGACAAGAATATAATCGGAATATATGTTATTACAGTTGAAAGAAACCCTGAATAATCAAAGAGACATCAGTTTACCAGAGATCTTAAAAGAGAAGTAGTGCATAGAAACAAGAATAGGAGACTTAGACATAGATTGTGTATTAGATGAGGAAAGACATGTGAATCTTATGCCAGAAAGTACTTGGGAAATTTTGGGAAATCCTACTACGATTCCTTCATTGGGAAGGATAAGATTGTTTAAAGTAAAGATGATAACCCTATGTGGAAGAGTTACTAATGTACCTATGATGGCGCATGGAGCATCGATCAAAGAATAATTTTAAGTCATTAAGTTTTTTGAGAACAATACCCCTTTTAAACTTTTGTTAGGAAAAACTTGGATTGAGAAAAATCATATCCGAAGGAAAGCAGAGGAGGAAGCTACAGAACAGAAAAAGTAAGAATTAAGGGACTTCATGGCTAGGAAAATAACACAATTAATAGAAGAACAAAAGGATAAGTCGAAGCGACAGACGACCAGAGAATTAGCTGTTGAAGTTGGAAGAACGCAGAAAGACTTAAAAAACCTATCCATGCAAAAGAAAAGAGCATCCAACCCGGAAACAGTAAGAGAAGAGGTATTACACTCGAACCCTTTGAAATACCCTCAGCAGTGCGAAGTTACTACGCTAAGGGAAGATAAGAGTGAGAATGGGAAGAGGAATCTAGGGACTTAGATCACAGGAAAGAAGGCCAGAAAGCTCAGTAGTAAGAAAGAAAAATTAGAAAAACTACAGGAATCTCCAGAGAAGACTTCGCAGAAGGGAGTCTTGCAGAACTTGAACATCACCAGAATAGAAGAACAACGCAGAATGGCACCCACAACGAAGCTATATGATCGTTGGAGGAATCCCGACCATTAGAATGACGCTCCAAAACGGTTAGAAACACAGTTATTTCTGGAAATATCACGATGAGACTGTTGAGACCACGCCATAATGGATGGATTAAGGTAGTTCGACCCATTGGAGGAATCCGTTACGATGTTGTTTATTTATTCCGTCGAATGTTGCACCGGGACCACTTTTTTAAAAATGAGATATTTGAGCTAATAGAGAAGTGATCACACACCGTGTTGTACTATCTAGACCTCGCCATCCGTCTAATTATCTTGAGTATCTGTTCACCTACTCGAGTTATTTGACCACGAGTGTGTATTTCAAGCGAATGTAGCATGGTAGAGAAGTCTGTGGAAGAGATATTAATAGACCTTATGGATGAGAAAGTTATGTCTGCAAGAGTACAAGCCTCATCGACGAGAGGATTTCAAGCATCCCCCTCGACTGGATGTCGATATGGGCCATTCTAAACTGCGACGGAGAAAAGAAGCAAGCATCGCGACGATCTGGCGAACGCAAAGTAGATCTCGTTGGTCTTTCCTTACTACATCGTGCCTTTGGCTGGCACGGTTAGTCGTGACATCATACCAAGATATTTTGAGTACACACTCATCACTGCGTACCTCCCAAAAGGGATACGCGCAGTAGGACCGCAGTTGAGACTAATCCTATCTCTCAAGATAAATCATTTCAACCTCAGCAACAGGAAGAATTATCTGATGCTCTCACTACATCACTACCTGACGAAGATGACTTGGAAGAATCCTAGGATAGTTCCCCATTCATGGATCAAGGATATTGAGATATCAACTATATTAAATTTGATGAATATCCCACACTTTGGTAGACATCAGGAGGTTAACATGTGCGTTAAACTCCTCTTGTCATGCTACCATCGCGGGTATCTACGGTTGGATAGGCGCATCACTGTGGATCTGACGTTGATCCACCTCATTACTAGACTAAGCATGCAGGGATCAGACCCTCAAAAATTATACCCAGGAAAAAATGTCATATCGCTCCGTGGCACAACGCATCAAGGAGGCGTATGGTGATGTGGAGAAGGGGAAGCGAGGCTACAAGGTAGCTTCCATACAAGATGGTGCAATGTGCCTATCTTGTCAACTGATAGCAAGCAAGCTTGTCAGAAAGAACTTCCCTACGCAAGTAACAGGATTCGTAGTCGACCTTGCAGGGAAGTGCGTCGAAGGGATGCAGATGAACTGGGTGAGCTACCTTGTCAATGAGTTGGAGAAGGACTGTTGTGAAGCACAGAACCAAGGTTATGCATTCCACTTCAGTTGGTTTTTGATTCTTATTACATTTTTTTCTTGGGAGGTGCCAGAGGGAGCAACATTCCCAGAAGTCGAGCCATCAGAACCACTGGCAGTGAGGTTCACCACCTTGTGGTATTCAAGTGATATGGTGAGGCAGTGGTATTCGAACACTATCTTCCACAACTACTACCTACAACTAAAGCGGACCATTGAATCCTTCCCTTGAATGACGTCGAATACACTCCATCAATTTAGGCCACTCGTGAAGTTCTGTGCAGATCGACACTTCATATATATCACCGCGCACGGGGACGAAAGCAAGGAGGAGTTGTAGGCTTACTACAAATTGACTGAGGAAGATATGGAGGAGATAACCAAGGAATGGTCAGTTGAATTCCTTGTACCAGTATAAGATACATAACTCTCCAACCCCGATATCATTGGAATCTCATTAGTCACACAGGTTGAACATGATGGACAGGGCAGTGGAAAGAAGAATAAAAAGGAGGAAATTTACGACATAGACAGTGAGGAAAAAGACAACGCATCGGAGGAAACTGCGTCTGATTCACATGCAAAAGGAGGAGGCCATGAATTAAACCGAAAGGAGAAAGGGGAAGAATACAAACAAGAAAAGGGAGAAGTAACAACACCAAAGTATCCCCTTACAGAGGTCGAGACGTCAAAGAAAAGGAAGGGTTCCCCACAGAAACCCTCAGCGCGGAAGAAATCCCGAGCCACTAAGCCTTAGTCGCAGAATGTGCTCACAGTGGATGATATCCATCTCATCATCATAGCTATTGAATATGCCTCAGAGGATATCCTACAGAGACATGAATCCAAGCAATAAATAATGTATGACAGGATCGAGAAAGAACTGAAAAACATCCAGGAAGTTCTCTAGTCGAGCCGCGCAGTGTCCACTACGCCACCTTCAACAGAGAATGTAGAATTGGGGGATGATCCCACCAAATTGCGCATATTAGTAGATGAAACAGAGACTCTACTTTGTTAGGTCCATGAAGAAAAGGAGCAGGCCACAGAGGCCTTAAAGAAAGAAAAGGAGGAGGCCTTAGAGAAACTTTGGTTTGCGCAGCAAGAGAAAGATGACATTAGGGAGAAGTTCGAAGAGGACAAAGAGAAAATCCAGAAAGAGAAAGACCAACTGCTCGCAGAGAAGATTGGGATTAGAGAGGCAGTGAATAGATCACTTCTCTCCGTGTTGATCTTGGCACAAATGGAAGAAGAAATAGTCAAGAGCCAAGTGGGGAAGCTTGATCAATTCAGTCAGCAGCTCCAAGCAAGAGTAGCAGAGCTAGAACTTCAAGCAGTGCCTAACACTCTGTAGGAAGTACGAGATCAAAGAGAAGAAAATTCCAAGAGAGCAGTAGAAAGAATCAGGGCATTGGCCACAGAATGTAAGAAACTAAGTGAACGAAGTGCACATACCTATGAGCGCCTTGCAGAAGACCCAGAGCTGAGGAGATTGGAGGCACAACTCCAGTAGTTGAAGCAACAGGCGTCGACGATACAAGCACAACTGAAGCTTCTTACTGTAGTGGAGAAGATGAAGAGGTCACAAGAGCAGTGCACAGTTCAACAACAGGTCACTGTTATCCAAAGCAGAGTTATGGAGGTGGCACAAAGACTCCAGCCAGTCCAGGATGAAGCTTGCACACTTTTTGAAGAAATCGAGGGACAAGGATCACAGTTGGAACAGGTGGTTGTGAAAGTGGAACAACGCATGCAAGGAATTTTCACCGAGAAATTACTACAGGAGTTCATCGAGCACATATCTATGGCGAAGCAATAAGTCGAGACAGCTCGAGCTAAGCTTGAGGCCTTCAAAGTAGAGTTTCCCAAATCAGAGTGACTCAGGACGAGTCACGGGTGAGTGTTGGGGTCTTGTTGGCACTTGAACAGGTTTTGAGGAAACATTGGTCATGTTTGACCATTTTTGGGACTTCAACAGGATGGTCGAAGACGGAGTACCCAGGCAAAGTGAAGATCGTGGGATCTCACCCTTTTTGCGGGATTTTGGGGATTTTAGGGTTTATGTAATGGGTATGGAATGTCATCCCATGGGTTTACCCATGCTTAGGACCCTTTTTGTAATGTATAAATAAGTGGCTAAGAATGTAAGAATTAGAATGGCTTAAGTTAGTGAGTTACTATTCATTGATCGGCTTAGTGCATGGCTAGTTGGCTTTTTGCAAGGATGTGTTGAGACTTTCAGAGCTAAGTGCAAGTGTTTTGTAAGTGCTTTGTGTACAGACTGTGTAAGGCTTTATGTTGTGACCTGATTTTGATGAAGGTGGATCTAGTGTGCAATGCGCAAATCACATGTCCAGTGCGGAGTAAGCTCTGTGGCTCTGTTCCTGTAAGAAGATTGAAGAACACTAATAAAGAAGAAGAAGAGTTGGTGGACGTATCCCCACACTAGGGTGAACCATGTATGTCATGTGTTGATGTTCTTTGTGCAATGTTGTTCATGGTGTTTATTTTCTTAGTGCACTAGTCTTGATGTATGGTAGATAGATCTATGAATGCTTAGTGCGTATGATGTGAATGAATGCTAGTTATGAGCTTATGCTAGGTGCTTGGAGTATTAGATCTCATTATTACCACACAGAGTCCATATCTAGGGTTTAATATACGATGTGAATGGATGTATGAACTAATGCATGTTATTGGATAAATACTATGCTAAGGTGTTATAATCACAGATCTGTGTCCTAGTTAGGTTGTAGACACTTGAGTCCTACAACCCCCCTTGCCTCTACCTCGGGTGAGACTTCATCTGCTTCACAGGTGTTGCCAAAAGGGCCAGTAGTTAGGGTTTTGGTGGTGCGTTGTGGAAGCGTTGAACCCTAGGTCTTCCCCTTGTGCCAACACACACCAATTAAGTGGTTTCAAGTTATTTAATTTTTAGAGCATTGTTGATTGTTTTATGAGGTTTTTTATCCAAGTTTGACCCAGGGAGTCTAGGTTTCACTTCTCAATAGGACTAAAGGGACATTTTTTCACACATATGGTGACATCTAATAAACTTGAAGCACATGTCCCAAAATGGAATATAGAGATAGGTTCTTCCATGTGACATCATTTTTCATTATTAACCATCTGCTCTTCCATAAAAAAGAGTTAGGTTGACCCCATCAGGTTGTGACATTAACCACTTTTTTTTTTAACATTGTAACTTGCACAATAGTGCTTACCCTTCATGGGCGCCCTAGTTAGCACCTTGATTTCCACCTGGTGCCCATGCAATTATTTATCATAGGCCCAAGAGCCCTCCTTTATACCTGCCATGACTCAAATTTGAGCCTCATTCTTCCCTCTTAATCTATATTTTGGCTATATTATTAGGGGCTTTCTGTCATTTTATGTTACTTTATGATCCCTTCTGAATTTGTTGCTCAAGTCATGCTACTTTTTGTTGCACTGGTATTTACCTTGATCACGCATACTGCCATTGTAGTAACACTTGACCACTTGCCACTTTCATTATTTGGCCTCAATTTTGTGACCATCTACCCATGGAGAGAACGACTGCTAAGAGTGGACCTCACTTTCTAGTACCGGTCTGCATTCATTTTTCTTAGGTCAGTTCCATGTGTTTGAAATGTATAAGCATGCTATATATTAAGCCACTTTTTCTCTCCAAATGAGCTTATTTTTACCTCTTTTTCATGATATTTAAACCATGAAAAAGGTACCAGACGAGCAAAATTTTAACTCTTTTTTCTGCTCATTAAAACATGAAAAAGACACCACACAAGTATAGTTTTAACTCTTTTTTGGGATCATAAAAATTGAACGAAAAAGAAACTATCAAGCACACTCTTATCTCTCTTTTTCTCTCGTTAAACCATGAAGGAGACACTCAAAACACAAAAAATAGTGGGTTTTTTTTACCATTAATCTGTATTCATAAAAGTGGCAGCTTCAGTCGTGTTGCCCTTCAACATTTCTCATGTTTGAATCATTCTCTTACAATTGGGTATAGCTTTCCTAGGAGACATACACCATTCATATGAGTCACATTTACTCCTCCAACTAGTTACTATTCTAGTCATTATAGAGAGTGCTTCAATGCCTCATGTGTGTTGCACTATATTAGTGATGTTTTTGAGTCTTGCTACCATGTCATCATTATGTCATTCTATATGTTCAAGGGAACTTGAACCTGAGTTATCCATCAGTTGTCCTGTTGACCACCCATGCTGCCCATCCCTATGTTAGTTGGACTTTGTGATTCCATCTCTTCACATCATCTCTCACTATATGTTTCATCTCGATTGATGGGGGATACATTAAGGACCTCCTTCAATGTATATATTCTTATCAACTTCGACATATTATCTAGGAGAGGGATCTAGAAAAAAACTAGTACCTTGTATCTTGTAGTCCTCGGTGGCAGGAATCCCCACAATCGACAGTGGATTTACATCATTGACCCCTGATCGATTGATTCTACGACTGTTCGACATCAGATCATCTATTCACACTCTCTAGATTGTAATAGGTTCCTTGGGGTCCATTTTCATCATTGGTGGGTTGCCTCACATATATTAATGATATACCTCAATGAATGGAAATAAAATGGTTTCTACCATGCTCAACACCATCTCATCTATTCATATTTTTAGAATTGTACCATTGGAGTTTGGGGCCACATCACTCATTCATGCTACCCCTCCTAAGTTGTGATGGAGTATATCACTACTATATGAGTACTTTGAAGACTACATGGGCACTCTCAATGGTTATCAATGTCTTCCTAATATATACTATGACATAGATCCACATTGTATTTTCTCATGGATATGATCTTTTTTATGACATGGATCCACTGTGTACTTTTTCTTGGCCATGGTCTTGCATTTCACTTCATGGATCCGTAGTGTATTGTGTTGGAAACCATGCTTTGTATCTCTTTCGAGCATGGGTATTCCTACCTCAGTAATGATGTATATACACTTGATGTCTGATTGCAGGTACTCCTTGTATTATTTATATCTTTTCTCCCTCCTCACGTTGCCTCACATTGGTGACCATTATTGTAATTTGGTTAGGCCATCCATTCCTCTTCTAACCTCACAAATTATGGGGCATTTTTTACAGCCTTATTTTCCACCCTAGGATCTCATGAAGGACACATTGATGATGCTATGTCGACACACACTCTTTTGCCTTGGTTTCAGTGATTTTTTAGGATGATCACTACTTAACCCACTGATAGGGAATGACTGGTCATTGTTGAAAAACTTTGCAACCAACGACTGGTCACTAACTGCATTACTGTTGGCCCATGACTGCCTCTGTACCCTTCTATAATTGGATAATTCTAAGGAGAGAAGTGCTAGATGAGTTGGTTATCTCGTGGAAAGAGCTTGGGAACTCTCAATCTAGTCGAGTTCACTAATTTCTAGATATTTAGAAGCCTGTCCTAGCCTCCTCCACTAATATATATAAGGTATTTCCATGGTAAATAGGAGGAATAATAATTCACATGTACATGTTGAACCTATGTGTATAATGAGAGAGGGGGTGAATCAGTATAAGATACTTTTTACTTTAAATGAGAATAAATCAATCTTTCATTAGCTTTAAAATAGTAAATGCATGTAAACTCAAATCACAGTACATAGAGTTTAATTTGGAAACCCTTGTGGGAGAAAACCACAAAAACTTATCTTTATAAATGTTTGTAGGAACCAACCTATTGTTACAAGTCTTGTAGGAACCAACCTACTGGAGACACCAATATCTTTGGTTGAACACCAACTCAACAAGATATTGTATAGGCACCAATCTACTAAAAGACACCAATCTCTTCAGTTGAGCACCTACTCAACAAGATATTGTGTAGGCACCAACCTACTGGAGACACCAATATCCTCATTTGAGCACCAACTCAACAAGACCTGTATAGGTACCAATCTAGGATATTCATACAAAGAGTAATTTTGACTTCACCTACATGCTTCATACCTCATGCATTTCAAAATATCATCATACCCTTAACTTTCATTCTCAAGCACCTCTCTTTTCTTCATACCCCATACATAGCTTCAAAACCTAGTCAGATTTAGCCTTCATTCCCTAACAAACCTCATAGCATCATTCCCGTAATATAATTCTAGAATGCAACATTGTAAACTGAAAACAATGAAGTTTTCAACATCATAGACCTTAGTACTTCATATCGCACCCTTAAAAATCCAAGAAAAATCCTCTTGTGCACCTTTGGACCCCAATAATATTCCCCAGCTCCTCTTGTGCACATCAAATTTCTTCTGGGCACTAGTACTTTCTTGGATAATTTTCTTCAAATGAACACATCTATCTTGTATTTATAGTGTTTCTACATTCACTTATGGGGCCGACTTGTAAATTTGGTTGGGATGACCTGTACTTTCTGGCTAGGCCAACCTAAGAGAATATTTCATATCTCCTCATTCCTATGGAGTTAGAGGGAATGCCATATACTTCTAGAAAGGTCTCGAAATAAAATTTTCAACCATATATATTATGCTTCCATTTGAGCTAGGTATTCTGAGTAAAAATTCCTTCAAATATAGGGTATCGAAACTAAGCGTCAAAAATATAAAAACAATATTTCCAACAATATCGACCTTGCAATATTTATCTTGGACATTTGTAGTCTCCCCCTGTCTTTGACATCAATGGAAATAATATTTCCAACAATATCCCCCTTTGTCATTGATGGAAATCCTTAGTCAATTTTATAATACTCCCCATGTCTACAATTTATTCCTCTGTCTGCAACTTCTCTCCCTTTGACATTAATGAAAAAGGTTACTCCCCCTGAGATTGTGCTTCCATTTAATGACATGGCTTGCAAATAGTTTCGGTAGGTTTTGAGATCCTTGGAATATCTCTTACTGCTTGTGTCTTGTTGAGTTTTACTATATTGTCAAGGTTTATATGACCCATCCTTCTATGGCATAACCAACTTTCATTTACTTTTCACATACAAAACTTTTCCCTTTTGACTTCATCGAGAACATATTCATTTCTCAAGGTTTTGTTTGACACTCATAATATTTTTTTTTAACCCTACAACATACAAGACATTTTATGTTTTAATATTTTCATTATCAAGATTAATGGTACCTTTTCCAACTATCCTTGTAGAAGCATTATCCCCAAAAGTAACATTGCCTCCCTTTTCTTCATTTAGGGTGATAAATTTATTATAATCTTGTGTCATGTGTTTTGAACATCCACTATCAATGAACCATTGACTTCATTTGTCTTGAGCATACATTGCAAGCCCACATTCACCCCACATTCTTTTGTCTTTGGTTCTTCTTTCTTCCTTTTCCACTGATGGGTGTTCTATGTGTACTAAAAACACACTAAACCCCCTCAATTAAATTATCAACCCGGTGTAAGTAAACTTAGAGTTGTAGCAATATATATGCCAAGGTAGAAGGGTTGGTAGTAGTATAGTCTAACTAAGGAAGTAGTTATCTAAGCGCTACTCTATTCAAGCAAAGACTACTAATGATCAAACCCTACTAAGAAACTCAAACTATGTACCATAAATAACCTTTGAACAAAGGATCGATGGATAGTTCTAGGAAAGAAAATGAAAACCCTACTCAAAGCAAACTAGTTCAATCATAACAATAAGCAAAGAAAACTATCGAAAGCAATAACAACAACAAACTACTTTAATTAACCTACTCAAATTCAATAAGCAACTATCCAATCAAAGAAGGAAAATAGACAAGCAACTACCCTATCAAAGAAAAAATAGACAAGTAAGAAACTACTCTATTAAAGTAAGTAAACAAGAAAGTAAACAACTAACTAACCTATGATAACTTCTACAACAAGTAAACTAATTAATATTACTCAATAAGCAACTAACTAAGCTAAGAGGCAAGTGAACTCTATTCTTAAATCAAACTTCACAACTATTTCTAATTTATGAAAGAAAATCTATTGAATTGAAAGCAAGAGGAATTAACAAATAATCCTTAATCTATGAAACTATCTTCTAATCTATGAAAGCAAGAAACTATTGTCTAACCTATGAAAGCAATAAAAACTCAAATATAGTGTTGATGGTTATGTCTCCGGTGTCTTATGATATCACGATGGCACTTAACAATGAACGATAATTCAAGAGGGATAAACTCGATATTGACTTCGACAACAAAGTGAAAAGTGTGAATTAGGAAATCCAGTGAGAACTTAGCCATTATGAAAACAACATCAATTGTCCTGCATATCCATGTGATTATTCAATCATGCATTAACCATTAATAGTATAAATTTACTATGCTAGTAAATTCAATTGCATTCTATACTAATGAAGCAAATTCATACTACACTAAACTCAATAATTGACTATGAATTGAAATGGCAATCTAGATCTAAGAAATAAATTGCATGAAATAAACTAGACTAATCCTATTTAATAATTCGAATTGCAAAAGGGAAGAAATACTCATAAACAGAAATTAAACACTATTTCAACATATGAAAATAAATGAAATGAACAAACTAACTATCAACTAAATGAGAAAAACTAAACAACAATTAGATAAGCAATCTACAAATAAAAACTAAAACTAACACTATCCATCCACCGAAGCCCTGTCAAAGAAATCATGAATTAAAACTTTGTTTTAAACTATGTTTTTATCATCTATTTCAGCATAAAGAAAACTTAATTTATCATCTAGCTACACACACGGTTAGTATCTAAGCTTGCAAGCTTGCTTCTACTAACTAAAAAGTCGTTGCATATTAACAAGATCCTTCATATTAACCTACAAAACTAAATTAAACCAATTAAATCATAAACAACAATTTATATAATAAACAAGCAAAATGACAATTCATATACAGAAAATGAAATAAAGAGACATCTATGCTAACTCAATTCACAAGAAAATTCATAGGATAGTTACCCAGACTGTTGATGCCCCCCCCCGGCAAGTCGTGGTTAATATTCAAATGAAAACCACGAACTTCAACTGCACGAATTCACCATTAAAACTAAAAACTTAATTTTTACACAGTCTTGGCAAAATAACAATAGCAAAATAGAGCTAAAAATTGTCTTTCTCTCTAACTCTCTATTTATTAACTTCTTAACAATTGTCTGACCACTGAGGTGGTATTTATAAGTTGTACAAGTTGAGAGGTCAACCACTGGAAGGTTCGATCCTCTCTAAAAATAGTAAATTTCATTTAAGAAGCCCTAACTGTCGGTGGCTTCTAGAAATGACTCGAGTCAATAATCGCCCAACATAACAAGCCAAATTGTTTTGTCAAGAGTTCAGTAGTTGGAGGCCACGAGCACGAGAAAAACCCATGTCTCTGATTCTCCCATCGTTGGTCGTCGATAATCTAACCGCCAAATCCCCCATGGTTTTGGTGCAGGACGGAGTGCCGGATGGAGTACCGAATGGAGTGCCGGAAGAAAAAACAAATTGTGATTTTTCCTTGTGACATACAAAATGCAAATTATTTTCTTGAGATCATAAAAACATGTTGATTTAAACTCAAAATCATCGCAAAACATGAATTATGCATTCCTGGTGTAGATCATAGAGATTTGACACAAAATCTCTTCAAAAACTTCTTCAAAACAGGAAAGCACATATACAAATTCGACAAAAAGATCTAATTAATGTCATAAAATCATTCATATCATGAGCCCAATATTACCCCCACACCTAAGATTTTACAGGTCCCACTGCAAACAAAAATAAATTTCCCCTCATTAATAAGCTTGTTGAGGAGGATCAGCTTTACAGGCTTCTCCTTCTTGACGTGAAGATTTTGACTTATGCCTCTTGTGTTGCTTCAATTGTTCTCTGAGGTTGTAATTGGATTTGGTCATCTTGTCAACCAACTTTTGAAGGGAATTCACCTTTTCTTGGAGGACTGCATTATCATGGTGAAGATGTGTGTCCATTGTCTTCCTATATTCCAACTGTTGCAACAACTAAAAATTATCTTTCTATAGCTTCTCAATGGTTGGAGCAAGATCAATTATGAAAGATGTGTCCAGTCCATCATTCTTAGGATATGGAGTAGGTATCAGCGGAGTAGGAGTAATAGGGGTTTGATGAGGAGAAGTAGGTTCATATTTTGTCTTTCTTTGAGGCTCCAATTCGTCTGGAGATACTTCCCTAAGTCTTTTGTGAGAACTCTCGAGGTTGGAGGATACTTGGATAGGGTCTGAAATAGTCAGGAGTTTTACATATGGTTTTCCTCTTGTGCTCCATGTACTTTTTTGAAAGTGCCCTCTATTTAATCGATTAGCACCTCTCCTATTTGTGGGAACTGTAGAAAATTTTTGTTGAATCACTTCTTGTACCTTTTTGGGTGTAGGATCAAGATATATTGAAGGCATATGGAGACTAGCAATGGGCTTCTTGATCTTTTTACCCGATGAGGATGCAGAGGTTTCAACAAGCTTCTTAGATTTTTGTCTCGGTAGAGAAATGGCTTGTGTAGTAGGTTTTGGAGTTTTCGGAGAGTGGGGTTTGGATGTAGAAACAATCCTTAGGCCAAGTGTCCTTTTGTTGGTCTTGATTGTAAAGTGAGGGTTTGAAAATTGATAAATGAATGCATCCCAAGTTTGCCCCTATTTTTCTAATTCAACTAGAACAAGGAGTTTGATCAGGCAATGGTGGAAGAGATTGTTGTGGGGGTTGGTTACGTTCTTCCTCACTTGAGAGGACATATTCTCCAAGCTCTTTAGAAAGTAAAAGGGAAAGTTCAAAGGTTTATTGAACTGAAAATGAGCTAACAATATGAAATGACAGGCTTTAAAGGTGGAATATCTACCTTCACATGTGATCAACCTGGTGATGACTATCAGAGGGTTGATTAATTCCTCTTTTATCCACTCCTTGGAGTATCCTTTTGCTCCTGAGATGTTTTGGCATTCGGGTTTAAAAACCTTGTTATAGCTTGAGAACATCAGCTGATGGTTTTTAAACCATCTATCTCCCACTCTTGGAAGCTTCGTGGCTACATCAATGGATTCCTCTGATACCTCAAAGGTAAGAGACCCTACGCGCGTTGTCTTCCCATCAAATATGAAAGTTTCAAGATAGTGTTAGAGATAGTTCCCAATGGAAAGTTTATGGAGTTCATTAACCTTAGCTTAATCATACATACTTCATGTTAGCTTTGTCTGAAAGTAATGTCGTACATCAGGACAAGTTTAAATTTATTGTTTTTTTTTTGTCAGATTTCCATCCTTGCTAGGTAGAATGCCCTGTTGCCAGCAATATTGTTTAGTAGCCCGACGAGTTTTCCTAGTCATACCACAGGCCAGTACCCATTGACAGAAGACCTATTCAGTATCCTAGCGGGTTAGCCTCTTACACCCTTAGAGACTGGCCCTCCATCTTTTAATATTTTAGTATAAGATTGCTTTATGCAAGAATATGGGGGGATAGCTCTGAAAACAAATTTTTTTTCTTTTTTTTCAATTGGGATGGTATTTATGTTAGAGGATGAATTTATGTTATATTCCTTAGTGATTTTCCTAATGTAAGGTGTACTTAAGCGGATGTGGCCTATCTAAAGATATGATAGAATCAAGTTATTTACTGTGTAGTGGATGGTACCATTGAGAAAGAATAGAAAGGTATCTCTAGGCTCAACTTACTTTCTTATTTTTTATTTATTGTGATGTTTCCATGACTAACCGCTAATCAGACCTCCTTGTTACTCTTTAATAAATATACTTTACTCACTTACTTAGGTTTTTTTGGGAAAACTGTACGAGCGACCTCTAAGCTTGATGGTTATGGTATCACTTCCTTATACAGTGGTGAAGATTTTCAAGAGCAACTGCTTTTTAGAATGCCTTAAGAAAATGAAATTTTTATGCAAAAATATGGCTAATTATAGAAAGTCAATATTCATTTGATTCTTAGCAGACAACAAAATTCAAGCGTAACAAATGTTTTGAAGAAAATCCTTCTTTTATATTTCCTTGAAGCTGTCTACTCCTGGTGAAATAAATACCTATAGAAATCTCTAGAATTTCTTAACAACAAAATTCAAAATTATTTACATATATACAATAGAAAATTCAGGAAAATTTCAAGAACAAGGGGGAACTTCCCCATCTACTAAGGCCAATGTCTTGTCAGTTGACATGACCTGTAGAAAATTCTCTTTGGAAATGGGCTTATGATAAAATTTGAGTTCGGTGTCCATTTACTACAAAGGAGACTTGTCCATCGTCAATTGTTTTGATTTTCACAGCTCCATTGTCATATACAGTGACTACCTCCTAAGGACCCAACCACCAGGTGGTGAGTTTTCCTTTTAAGGTTTTAAATTGGGAATCAAACAACAGAGCCCAATCACCAGGTTGGAAGTGTTTCTTCTTAATAAACTTTTCATGCCACTTGATCCTCTGGTTTTGGACTAATATTGTTCATTGGATGGCATCTTGCCTGATCTCATCCAACTCCTTCAATTGTATGGCTCATTGCTTCTGAGCCTCATCTAAGTTTAATCCCAATTATGCGACAATACATAAGGTCCTTACTTAGAATTCTATTGGTAGAAGTACGTATTTCCCGTACACTAGCTCATAAGGGGTGTGTTCGGTGGTGTTTCTCCAGGTGGTCCGATAATCCCACAAAGCTTCTGGAATCCTATCAGCCCAATCCCGATGATGTAATTGAACAGTCTTGGTTAAGATATCTTCCAAAACTTTGTTTGTAGACTCTACCTGGCCATTATCTTGCAGGTGGTATGGAGAAGATTTATAGTTTTTAATCCCATATTTCTTTGTTAGCTCTCTCATCAGCTTGGAAGTGAATTGAGTGCCCCGGTATGTAAAAATTTCATGAGGGACACCGAAGCAGGTAAATATGTCTTCATAAATGAATTCGACAATAGACTTTTTCGTTGCCCTGAATAAGGATTTTTCCTCTACCCACTTGGTGACATAGTCTGTACAAACCAAAATATAGTTCTTCTTACGGGACATGGGTGAAATTCATCCTACAAAGTCAAGGGCCCATTTTTCGAAGGGTTCTATCATAAATTGGGCATGCAAGGTCATTTCGTTAGCTGACGTAGGTCTTCCTATCCATTGGAAACTATCACAACTCCTCACATACTTGGTAGTATATTTGAAAATGTTAGGCCAATAGTAACCCGAATGTAACACCTTGTATGCTATACGTTTGTCAGAAAAATGGCCACCACATGGTCCATCATGACAACTTCATAGTATTTTTGGTACCTCGTCCTCTTGGACACATCTACGAATAATCATATCAGGACCTGTGCGAAAAAGGTCATGG
>JZKD02S1802761.1:19182-34586 GCA_000966675.3 Picea glauca | reverse complement strand
AGGGTGGGAGGAAAGAGTTTTAATTTATGGGCATCTTGTAGGTAGTTGTAGCTCCTACACAAGATGTCGAACTCAAATAGGAAGTTATCTGGATCTTCACTACTTTTACCATAAAAGGTGGGTAGTGCTGAGAGAGGAATATTTTTCATATTGACATTTGGGGTGGTGTCTAAAATTGGAAACCCGAAGGTAGTTTCAATCTGGTTTCCAGCTTCTTCTTCCTCACTATGCCTTACATTGTTTTGATCCTCTCGATCATCCATACTGGATTGGATTCCAAAAAGAGAGTACTTAAGTGGTTTTATTCTTGAAGAGAACAAGTTATCCCTCTGATGGGAAGGTCTTCCTACTGTTTGGTTGTCTGGGACTCTACTCGAACCGGTTGAGATTATTGGTGCCAAAGTTTTTGTGTCAACTTGAGAGACAATTATATTGGTTTAATTACCAAACAAGGTGTTCACCTGTTCAGGGTCTATGATGTCTTCAAAGTTAGGATCTCCTTATGGTGGTAAGAAAGAAAAGGTTGTATTGTTTGGTTTTGTGGAAGGCTCGAGTGGTCTTGTCTCTTGTCCCAATACTACCGATGCTTCAATTTTTTGTTATATAGTGATGCATGTCTTAGTCTCTTCAGAGACTACTTTATCTCTTTGGTTTGAGCTAGCTCATGTTTTTCAGTATCGGTTTGCGAAGCTTATGAGTGGAACGTTCCTTCCCCCAAAAAGGTCGGAAGGAACCTTGGTTGAAAGATATGATTTAGATTTAACGTATCTACCTTTTGGGTCTTTAGGTCTATTCATGAAAGTAAAAAAAACAAAAAGAAAAGCTACCATTGGGTTTGGGGGAACTTGTTATAGAAGATGCACAGGTTCTTACCTCTCGTCTTAAAGTTCCTCCTCCACGAAACTAATGCTAAGGTTTAGAAATGATCTAGTTTCTAACTATTTCTTACCTTGAGACAACTCCCCGGCAACGGCGCCAAAAATGATGGGTGTTCTATATGTACTAAAAACACACTAAAAACCCTCAATTAAATTGTCAACCCGAGGTAAGTAAATTTAGAGTTGTAGCAATATATATGCCAAGGTAGAAGGGCAGGTAGTAGTATAGTCTAACTAAGGAAGTAGCTATCTAAGGGATAATCTATTCAATAAAAGGCTACTAATAATCAAACCCTACTAAGAAACTCAAACTATGTACCCTAAATAACCTTTGAACAAAGGATCGATGGATAGTTCAGGGAAAGCAAATGAAAACCCTACTCAAAGCAAACTAATTCAATCATAACAATAAGAAAAAGAAAACTATCTAAAGCAATAAAAACAACAAACTACTTTAATTAACCTACTCAAATTCAATAAGAAAAAATCCTATGAAAGCAGGAAAATAGAGAAGCAACTACCCTATCAAAGAAAAAATAGACAAGTAAGAAACTACTCTATTAAAGCAAGTAAACAAATAACTAACCTATGATAACTTCTACAACAAGTAAACTAATTAAGATTACTCAATAAGCAACTAACTAAACTAAGAGGCAAATGAACTCTATTCTTAAATCAAACTTCACAACTATTTCTAATTTATGAAAGGAAATCTATTGAATTGAAAGCAAGAGGAATTAACAACTAATCCTTAATCTATGATATGAAAACTACTCTTTAATCTACCAAAGCAAGAAGACTAGCTATCCTACAAAGGCAAGGAAACTATCTTCTAATCTATGAAAGAAAGAAATTGTCTTCTAATCTATGAAAGCAAGAAACTATCTTCTAACCTATGAAAGAAAAAAAAACTCAAACATAGTGTTGATGGTTATGTCTCCGGTGTCTTATGATATCACGATGGCACTTAACAATTAATGGTAATTCAAGAGGGATAAACTTGATATTGACTTCGATAGCAAAGTGAAAAGTGAGAATTAGGCAATCCAATGAGAACTTAGCCATTATGAAAACAACATCAACTATCCTACGTATCCATGTGATTATTCAATCATGCATTAACCATTAATAGTATAAAGAGACTATGCTACTAAATTCAATTCCATTCTATACTAATGAAGCAAATTCATACTACACTAAACTCAATAATTGACTATGAATTGAAATTGCAATCTAGATCTAAGAAAGAAATTGCATGAAATAAACTAGACTAATCCTATTTAATAATTCAAATTGCAAAAGGGAAGAAATGCTCATAAACAGAAATTAAATACTATTTCAGCATATGACAAGAAACGAAATGAGAAAACTAACTATCAACTAAATGAGCAAAACTAAACAACAATTAGATAAGAAATCTACAAATAAAAACTAAAACTAACACTATCCATCCACCAACCTGTCAAAGAAATCATGAATTAAAACTTTGTTTTAAACTCTGCTTTTATCATCTATTTTAGCATAAACAAAACTTAATTTATCATCTAGCTACACACACATTTAGTATCTAATCTTGAAATCTTGCTTCTACTAATTAAAAAGTCATTGCATATTAAAAAGATCCTTCATATTAACCTACAAAACTAAATTAAACCAATTAAATCATAAACATCAATTTATATAATAAAGAAGCAAAATGACAATTCATATACAGAAAATGAAATAAAGAGACATCTATGCTACTCAATTCACAAGAAAATTCATAGGATAGTTACCCAGAATATTGGTGGGCCCCCCAGCAAATCGTGGTTACTCTTCAAATGCAAACCACGAACTTCAACAACATGAATTCACCATTAACACTAAAAACACATTTTTTACACAGTCTTGGCAAAATAACAATAGTAAAACAGAGCTAAAAATTGTTTGTCTCTCTAACTCTCTATTTCTTAACTTCTTAACAATTGTCTGACCACTGAGGTGGTATTTATAAGTTGTACAAGCTGAGAGGTCGACCACTGGAAGGGTCAACCCTCTCTAAAAATAGTAAATTGCATTTAATATGCCCTAATTGTCGATGGCTTCTAGAAATGAGGCGAGCCAATAATCTCCCAACATAACAACCCAAATCAAGTTGTCAAGAGTTCAGTAGCTGGAGGCCATGAGCATGAGAAAAAATCATGTCTCTGATTCGCCCATCATTGGCCGTCGATATGCTAACTGCCAAATCTTCCATGGTTTTTGTGCTAGACGGAGTGTCGAACGGAGTGTCGGATGGAGTACCGAAAGGAGTGTCGGAAGAAAAAACAAACTGCGATTTTTTCCTGTGACATACAAAACACAAATTAGATTCTTGGGATCATAAAAACATGTTGATTTAAACTCAAAATCATTGCAAAACATGAATTATGCATACCTGGTGTAGATCATAGCAATTTGACACAAAAGCTCTGCAAAAACTTCTTCAAAACATGAAAACACATATACACATTCGGCAAAAAGATCTAATTAACATCATAAAATCAGTCATATCACGGGCCCAACATCCACACCTTTGTGTATTCTTCTATATTCTTGGTAAGAACATGTTCTTCCCTGCTTTATTTAGGATACTTTATTATGCTGCTACTACATTCATGTGATATGTGCCCATAGTTATTTCACTTATAACATTCAATACTGTAATCAAGTAGGGGAGAAAATGAATTGTAGTTTCTATCAACAAACCCATGAGAACCTCTAGTTTTTTTTATCACATAATCATTCTTTGAGGTCTTGTAAGAATCTTGCCCATGAACCTTCCATTAGTTGTTGAGTTTTCTAGATCCCAAGCATTGAATTCATGTAAGAAGGTGGGTGTGAGAGTCACATCCCATAGTTATTGAGAACTTGGGGGATGTGTACAATCAACTTGGGGAAGAGTGCAAGTCAAACAAGCAACAAAAAGAGAGGATTTATTTATGGGTAGGGGACTATAATTGCACATTCATGCTTTTGCATAGATAGCAGTTTTTACATGGAGTTTTTTGGACACTAATGGAGTTCTAAGTGCTTAAGCTTAAAGGTATCTATTGTGGGAAAGTTTGGAAACTATTTAGAGCTACAAATTCAAGGAGAAAGAGGTTGTGTGCTTGGGAGTAACGTGTTGTTCAAAATTTGCTAAGGAATCACACATTTTGTTGCTAGGTAAATTCATGGTTACAGTTGTAGAATTACTAAGGTCATGGCAAGTATATTTCCTATCCAACATATGTTGGAATCCTTAGAGTGGAGTGGAAATTCCTGAGGGACTGTGATTAGTGAAGGGTGATTCCATCCCTTGGGTTGTGCAGGTTGAGGGGAAGAGAGTTGGTGGACTTGAATTAGTTGTGAGTTTGACTATTGAGAAGGGGACATTAGCTAGTTTTAGGGACCACCATCTCTTGTAGATTCATAGCCCTAGCTTGGGGGTGGCTTGTTATTGATATATGGAAAAGTAAGCCTATGGTTGGGAGGAATGCTCGTCCTGTACAATGGGTTGCACATTTTATAATACAAGTGTTCTATTTGTTGTGTTTGATAATGTATAATGCTAATATATGTACCGTGCAATTTAATCTAAGATATATTTGGTTAGTATTGCTTGTTGTGAGCATAATAATGCATCTAAATATCTATTTAAATGGTTGAATAATGTTGTATTCATTTAGTCACCACACTGCACATTTAAGCAATTGCATTTATGTTTTTAATTGGCTTGGTCCATTGTGTAAACTTGAATGTCATGATGTGTATGTTATTTCCACATTTAGAATTAGTATCATAAACTTTTATTGAGTCATTTTAGCAAGTGACATGACCCAGCTGGGGGTTTGGTAGGTTACAAAGTGGTATCATATCTTAACTTCAACACTGGAACCGTATGGGCCAAGAAGCAGTGTGAATTTAGGAAAATTCATTGACACAAATTTTGATCTGTGTTGAATTTGGGGGGAAATGGTGATAACTAGAGAGAAATCCCCAAATTAGTGAGAAAAATCCAAGATATAATTACCTCGAAACTTTCTGAGATGTTTAATGGCATCAATAAACTAAATTACAAAGTTCTATTCGACCTACAAGGACGAAATTCACATTTTAATGGAGTCCAACAGAGCTAGGAAGAGTTGAATAATCGATGACCGAGATCTCATTTGATCTCGAGATCGACGACCTAGATTCCTTTTGATAAATTTAAAAATTTATAAGGATTTTGGAGGTTTCTAAGGTTTGAGAAATCAATGGTTGGGATTTGTTTTCCTCCATTTGAAAAAAGGATCAAACTGATGGCCGAAATTCATTTTCGATCATTTAAAAAATGGATCAATCAATGGTCTATATTCATTTTTGGATGTTGGGAGGTTGGGGGACGATCAATGACCAAGATTAAATTCAAAGGTTTGAGAAGTGGAGTATATTGGCGGTTGAGATCAATTATAATAATAGATCGATGATCCAAATTAAATGGAGATTGATAAAAAAATTATAAGTGTTGGAGTTGGCCAAAGGAAATCATCGACGACTGATGGTCGGTTCGGTAAGATTGGAGAAGTGTTTTGGTCGCCAACATAAATCATTGATGGTTGAAGGGATGATGTTTGGGTGTCATCTGATTCAACAAAGTTTTGGAGTTGAGAAAGATAAATTGTCTATGGTCGA
Organism: Picea glauca; assembly: GCA_000966675.3. Classification (NCBI taxonomy): domain Eukaryota; kingdom Viridiplantae; phylum Streptophyta; class Pinopsida; order Pinales; family Pinaceae; genus Picea; species Picea glauca. Next base: position 29,031 of record JZKD02S1802761.1, on the reverse strand, counting down.
TGGGATGATGGTCGAGAGTCGACCGATTCGGCGAGGTGTTCAGGTCATCCAAGAGAAATGGTTGATGGTCAATGAAGGAAAGAGGTTGATGATGTGTCATGCCACATCAAAATCTATATGTCATTCCATGTCAACATCCATGTGTTTTTCCACATAGCCCAAAAGTGATTGATGGACAACGGTTGACGGTCGTGTCAGCCGAACTTTAGAGGTGTTCATCACTCGATGGAGATCACTAAAAATCGATGACTGACGGTTAGGTCGATCGATTTAGCAATGTGTTACAAGTGTTTACCAAGAGAAATGACCAACAACCAATGTGTCAATGGTCAGGCATCGATCGAATTAGTGAGGAGTTTCATTCGCTAATGAAAACCACCAAAAACCAATGACTAATGGTCGAATCAACCAGTTTAGCATTGGGTTTGCAAATTGGTTGTCAAGGGAATGGGTCGATGGTCGATGGTTGGATCAAAAAAATGGGGAAAATGTTGCGTGAATACAACGGAAAGTGTCGATCATCGATCACCAATGGATATCGGACCCATGACTCAAATTTTATCCAATTTGAGAACAATAACTTATATTTAAAGGGATTTTATACCAGTAAAAAAAAAATTATATGAAATTTTCTGATTTTTCAGGTTTTTGAAGGTCATGAACTTGTGGGGCGATTTTGAGAGCCTAAACGATGGTTTTAAACAATCAAAACCCACAAGAACAGAGCATACCAAGGTACACAAAGTGTATGCACGTACACTTTGTCTTTGCATCTCAATTAAAAGAAATTGAATAAAATTATCCAACGAGCTACTTCGGGTGAAAAACAGAGCTCGTATGAGAAATTTACAGTTGAAACAGTTAAGGTAAACATTTCGGCACCAAATTACTTATATAGGGAATAACTCCTTGCTCAGAAGTTCGCTTGAGGCAAAGGAGAAGTATGTGGAAATATTATGAACCATAGAAGAAAACTATGGAGCCATATTTAGAATCTGGGTATGTAAAAATGTGCAAAAAGATAAATAAGACACCTATGGCACACATGGGTAAAAGGGGAAAACAATAAAAAATTCTTTGGACCATAAATTTCAGCTCATAGCTCATATTTGAGAAAAATAATAGTGATTGGAAAGGTCTCGAGGAGGAGAAGACATAATACACCAAAAAATTTGAATTCGGTGCTAAATAAATAAATAATTCTCGGTAGTAATAAGGAGATTTTTGTAATAGTAAGAGAGTGTAAAATTACAACTTGTGAATGTTTTAACTTTTCACTCAGAACTCATAATGAGGCATGAGTACAATCATTGGAGAGTTGTTTTAGAGAAGAATGTATCTAAGACATCATATTTTGACTTGGTGCATTATGTTCTTCATAAATTGATGTGAAGAATAACCTGTAATCTAATTAATAAATATTTTGCAATATGCCTAATTCTAACATCAACTATAGCATGCACATTCTTGCAAAATGAAAGATACATAAAAGAAATATTTAGTTCTTATATGAGAATTAGAGATATGGAGGATGCTTAAGGGTCCTATAGCCAAGAAGAAGAGATTATAGGTCTACATGTTATCATGGGAAATGTTGAGACAAAATCTAATGGAAGAAGAGATGGGTAGGAGCCTGTAACTATGAGAAACCTGCAAAGAGAAGCGTAGAGCTATAGAGCCAATAATGAAAGGATTATAAAAGATTGGTAGGATATACTACAAATATTGAATATGTTACAGAAGAAAGTCAACAAATATTTGGGTACAAAGAAGGGAGCTAGCGCAAGGAAAATGAAAGTATCTATATCTCAGGATAGGAGGAATGATCATGGAGGATCTAGATGGCCAAGGAGTGCTAGAAGGAATCAACATAATCATTCTCCATGGCACTTGACCAGAAGAGAATATGCACATTCAAGTTCAACAAGTAGCCCGAGTATATATCCTCTCAGGCATCAAATAAGGAGACATGGGTTAGACAACTTGCAAGGGGAGATTAGGAAGATCAAGCCACCATATTTTGATGGAGAAGACAATAAAGAAGAATATGCATAAGCATGGTTACTGGGAATGAGGAAAATTTTCTAGTTACATGAATAATCATCAAATGAAGAAGCCAGGATTGCATCCTACCAAATTCAAGGGAAGGAATCTATGTGGTGGGATCAACTAAAGTAGGTTAAGCACCTTGATGAGAAGAGAAATTCTTGGAAGCACTTCAAGAAATATTTTCAATAGCAGTACTTGTTAGAGAAATATTATGAAAAGAATATGAAATAGTTCTTTGAAATCAAACTTGGGAACATGAATATGGATGAATATGAGAACAAGTTTTTGGAACTTCTCATATATATGAGCTTCATCAGAGATAAGAAGGTAAAAATTCATAGGTTCCTGAGTGTGTTATTTTTCCTTGAAAATTACTAATTAATTTACTATTCTTCAATAGATTTTTATACCCAGATCTAGAACAATAACGAATTATAAATATGATCTATAAACAGAAATATACTGATTTAAATAACTTTCAATACACGGTAGAATAAATCAGAAACCAATCACACACATTTAGAACACTGGATATACCCTGGAAACCCCAACTTCATGGAAAACCAACAAACAAGGGTTTTATTTAGCTTCAACAAGATCAGAAAATTAAATACAATTGTGCCAAACTTGGAAAATTCATCCACCACAGTAAACTGCTTGGATCTAACCTTATAAATATATTGTCTCAGCCTCATGTCTGATGTCTATGTGTACAACTAGTAATACAACATATAGAAATGGTTATGGGTGTGGTTGTGGTAGCACAAGGCCCCATGGTTCTGGCCCAATATGATATGGAGAGGCTATGGCACAACCTCATCTCCCCTTGACTTTAACTTAGCCACAAAATTGGACATCCACACATGTACTCACCCTCTAAACCATCCTCACAACCTCTTATAGTAGATATGGCCCTCATGACTTCAAATCAAAGGGACTTGGCACCTCTCTCACACCAAGCCTCATGAATCTGTAGGAAATGAAAACCATCGGTTTCATTCACCATCTCAATGATATCCTCAAGCCACCCCCTCTTCTCATAAATCTTTAGTTGAGTGATTATACGGTGGAGATTAAATCCCCATCTTGGAAAATCAATGGCTACAATTTAATTTGTAACTCACTTTGACTTTCTAGATAAGATCAAAGAAGCTTCTAATAGAGAGTTAACCAATAATAATTAATAATCAACATTCCCTAAGTTAGACTTAGGAAATATTTAAATTATCATTAATTAAATTAATTAATAACATTTCCCTAAGTTAGACTTAGGAAAAATTTAAATGACTTGGAGAAACATTAAATCTAGTGTCTCTTGCTTACATGACACCTCACCAAAGAAAGAACACATGTCTGAGATACAATATTTCAACACTCCCTCTTAGTGAAGAAGGTGTTCTCAATGATTCCCATCTTATCCCTGAAGAAGATGAACTTGCCTTTCATCGAGGCCTTGGTGAGAATATATTCCACCTACTCATCTGTAGGAAAATATTGTAACTATAATGCACCTCGTTGCACAAAAAATCTAATGAAGTGATACATGATGTTGATGTGTTTCGACTTTTCATGAAATACTAGATTCTCAAAGAGTTTTATGCCACTCTAATTATCAAAGTGTATGATGGTTGGCTCTAACTCCTTACCAGAAAAATACACTAGAAACTTTTGAAGCCATATGGCCTCACATGCTTCCATGCTCGTTGCCATGTATTCTACTTCTGTAGAAATCAATGTAACATACTTCTTCCTCTTGGTAAACCAAGAGACAACCCCCAATACCAAGCTCAAATAACACCCGGAAGTGCATTTCCTATCCATTTCATTTCATGCCCAATATGCATTTGTATAACCCACTAACTTCGCTTCATCTGCTTGAGAAAACCTCAGACCATACTCGACTGTGCCACACATGTACCTCAAGATATGTTTCATTGTTGTCTAGTGTGCTCTTCGTGGTTCCACCATGAACTAACTCAGATTATTTATATAAAAACAAATGTCTGGCCTAGTATTGACCAGATACATGAGAGACCCTATCAACTTCATGTATAAGGTATGGTCCACTTCCTCCTACTTGGAAGCATCTGTATTCTTCCAGTTAGTAACCATGGGTGTAGACATTGACCAACAATCTTGCATCTTAAACCTCTTCAAGATATCCATTGTGTATTTCCACTATCCTAGGAAAATCTCACCATATCATTGCCACACATTCAATCTAAGAAAATAGTGCATCAACCCCAAATCCTTCATATCGAAGTCAGAAGAAAGATCCATCTTGCAATATTAAATAAGCCTCTATGAACCTGTCAAAAATAGATCATCCACATATAACATGAGAATGAGAGGCTCGCCCCCTATCATGATATAGTATAGGCTTGATTCTGCATCATTCTTCACAAATCCCATGCCCTGCAAGTAACTATAAATGTGATCATACCACACTTTGGGTTCCTGCTTGAGCCCATACAATTCTCTCTTCAGTCTACATACATGGGAATTCCTCTTATATACCTCAAAATCCTATGGTTGTTCTATGTACACTTCCTCCTCAATAACTCCATTGAGGAAGGTCGTCCTGATCTCCATATGATGAATCTTCCAACCCATATCTACTACTAATGAGAGAACACCCCTGATGGAAGTATATATGGCTATTGGGGAAAACGTATCATCATATTCAACTCCCTCTTTCTGAGAGAACCTCTTAGCCACAAACATGGCTTTGAATTTCTCGACGTTTCCATTTGTAGCATGCTTGATCTTATAGATACAACGATACCCAACCACTGACTTTCCCTCAGGTCTTGGCACCACCTCCCAAGCATCATTCTTCATGATGGAGGTGTGCTCCTCCACCATGGAATCCCACCAAACCTACTTCTTTGATGCCTCCTAAAAACTGGAAGGCTCCATGTCAATGAGATAACTCATCAATTCCATATACCTTGAGTATTGTTGTGGTGGCTTTCTCTCTCTGACACTCATCCTAGGAGCACCCACGAACTCCTGAGCATCTCTTAAAGTATAAGAAATATCTCTAATCCTCTTCCTACCTATAATAGGAGGTTCAGTCAGTGGATCTTCCTGCTCCTCATCTTGCTCATTGTCCTGCTCCATTATATGAGTACTAGTCCATGTACTTGTACCTATCCCTGTGACTCTTGTTCCTCTTTTGGAGATACCAAATCTTGATCCCTTGTTGATGCTGGAATATCATATGACTTCCTAAAATCCTTCTCCTCCTTGACTCAAACATCCCTTCTGACCATGGTCTTCTTTAATGCTAGAACATAGATCCGATATACTTTCAATTTTTTGTTGTATCCAACAAAGCTCCCCTTATTTGCAGTGGAACCAAGCTTCATCCTCTTATCAAAGGGAACATGACAATAGAATAAGCAACCATATATCCTGAAGTGACCAACTTCCATCTTCTTCCCTGTAAATTCTCTTTAGGATTCAACCTTCTAAATACTTTGTGAGGACTCTTGTTATGTATGTATACCACAGTACTACATGTTTCTTCCCATAGAAACTTGGGAAGATCCTGGTCATACAACATATCTCTAGTAGCACCAACAATGGATCTGCTATTTCATTTTTCTACCCCATTCTTCTAAGGTTTATAGGGAACTATCAATTCCTTCTTGATCCCTACCTTAACACAAAACTTCTTGAAGGCTTTCCCTATGTACTCACCTCCATTGTTTGACATGAGAAACTTTATCTTCCTTCTTATCGCATTCTCCATAAGAGCCTTAAACTCTTGGAAGTGAATGAAGGCCTCATATTTATCCCTCATGAAGTAGATCCAAGTTTTCTTGGGGAAAAAATCTATGAATGTGATAAAATACTCACACCTTTTCAAGGATGCAGAAGACATAGGCTCGCATACATATGAGTGCACTAAATCCAATATTCCCTTCGATCTATTGGAACTACTTGGAAAATTTGTCTTTGTATACTTTCAAAAGGCACTCCCTTTACACACATCACTATGCTTGGTCCTCAACTCTGGAAGGTCAGTCACTATCTCCTTGAGGATGTTAATTTCCACATGGTGTAAGTGAGCCATCCTTCTATGCCATAATTCTACCATGTCCTTTGTGCTAGTTATCAATGCTTGAAGTGACTCAAACTGCAACCTGTATAACTTGTGTGACCTGATCGCTATCATCTTGGCCTGCCTCAAACATCTAGGATGAATATACACTTTGTCTCCTCTAAAAGATACATCATACCCCTTGTCCTGAAGTGTTGAAACTGATATCAAGTTCTTGGTCATCCATGGTACGTACAACACATTTGTAAAGATAAATGTCTTGACTGAATCCCTCTAAAACGTAAAAGTCTCTCATCCCATTGGAGTACATTTTGATTTATTCCCCATCTGTATATAAAAATTTATCTCCTCCTCTATGAAACTAGAGAATTTTTCTCTAACTCCTATCATATGATATGACACACCTATATCAATATAAAATACCCTTGTGGCATTGGTGCCTGAGCTAGAGAGGCAAGCGATGAGTGACAAATCCTCATCAAATATGGAAGAAGACTCGTCAATGTCTGCTAAAGTTTTTTTTTGAGACTTCTTATTATCCTTCTTCTTATTAGGACATTGACTAGCATAGTGTCATATCTTGTGACAAGAAAAAAAAAAAATTATCATGTTATGCTTCTTCGATCCCTTGGAGGTTTGCCCACTACCTGAGCCTTTCTTGGTTTTAGCTTTTCCCTTTCTCGTAAGATAAATGTTTTCTTCTTCCTCACCCTTATGATGATTGTTGTTTCCACTGAGATATGATAACCTCAACTATTGTTGCATGAAGTCATCCCACAATCAAACCTAGTCTAGAGTGTGTTCCCTAGAAACAATGCCTCTCACAAAGACATACCAAGACTTGGAGAATCCATTCAAGGATGTACTCACAATTTCTCCTACAAATTCAAATTCATCTTTCACTTATCTAAGTCTAGTGAGGTAGGAGGAAACACTTTCCCCCCTTTTCATCTTGGTATTCCCAATTTTCTCCTTCAAAACCATTTTTATGTTTAGGTTAGAAATATGGTACAGTTTAATGATGGCTTCCCACATCTTCCTAGGTGTATCCAATCCTGAAAGGTGAGGGACTATATGGTCCTTGACCCCATCTAGAATGATATGCCTTTATTTTTCATCATTCTTCTTGTGATCTTCAGCTTGTTGTGCATCAGTTGGAACTACAATGGTATTCTCTGCAAATTCCTTGAGCCCATACTCCTCTAATGACAACAATATATGCTCCTTCCAAATGCCAAAGTTAGATGCCCCATCGAACCTGTCCTTAAATATGATACCTGAAATAGAAATTTCTGCAAAAACCCTCTGTCACAACATCCTAGATCTGAAGAATACTTGTTGGTTGAAAATATATGTGTAAACCCTTGGTTTCCTTCTCAAAGGAAAATCTCTGATACCATGTTATTTTTCCTTAAAAATCAGCCAATCAATTTATTGTTCCTCAATAGATTTTTATACCCAGATCTAGAACAACAACAAATTATAAATATGATCTATAAACATAAATATATTGAGTTAAAGAACTTGAAATGCACAATGGAATAAATAATAAACCAATCACACAAATTTAGAACACCATAGATACCCTGGAAACCCCAAATCCAGGGAAAACCAGCAAATGAGGGTTTTATTCAGCTTCAACTAGATCAGAAAATTAAATACAATTGTGACAAACTTGGAAAATTCACCCACCACAATAAATTGATTGGACCTGAGCTTATATCTTTGTTTTCTTGGACTCGTGTCTTATATCTGTGTACAACCAATAATAAAACAATTGGAAATGGTTATGGGTGTGGTTGTGGTAACAAAAGTCCCCATAGATCTGACCCATCTAATATGGAGAGGCTACAACACAATCTCCTCTCCCCTCAAATTCAAATCATCCACAAACTTGACCCTCCACACTTTTACTCTCCCTCTAAACCAACCTCATGACCTTTGTAACATATCTTTCCCTAATGGCCTCATATCGAAGGGACTTGGTCCCTCTCTCACTCCCAACCTCACAGATCTGTAAGAAATGAAAACCATTAGTGTCATTCACCAACTCAATGATCTCCTCAAGCCACCCCCTTTTCTTATAAACCTCCAATTGACTGATTGTACGGTGGATATTAAATCCCCATCTTGAAAAATCAATGGCTATGATTTAATCTGAAACTCACTTTGACTTTATGGATAAGATCAAAGAAGATACTAACAGAGAGTTAACTAATAATAATTAATAATCAACATTTCCTAAGTTAGACTTAGGAAATATTTAAATGTTCATTATTTAAATTAATTAATCTCATTTCCCTAAGTTAGACTTAGAAAAAATCTAAATGACTTGGAGAAACATTATTTCAACACAATGGAAAACCATCCTTCTATAAGAATAAAATTCAGTTTGATGAGCACAAGAATTTAGAAGAATCCATAAGAAAGACCAAGTATTTGTATCAGCAGAAAAGAGGAAGGCCATCTTTTCAAAGGGATGGAATGAAAAGAAGAAAGGAAATATGGATCAAAGGAAGAAAGGATTCAAGCCACCTTTCATAAGGAATATTTCTCAATCACATCAACAAGGGAAACCATCTCAAGGTGATAAAAAAATGACTTTTTCCTTAGGAAATAGGTCAAGACAATAGCCCATAAAGTGTTGGGGATGTGAAGGAAATTACATGTATAAACATTGTCCTCACCGAGGAGATAAGATGAAGGCTATGCATAACATCAAACAATAGGAGACATTAGAGGATGTGGGAAAAAACATTCCAAGGATCTATGTAGCCTTAGACAATAGACACGCAAACTATCAATCCCAGATGATTGAAGTGTAAGGTAAGATTGATAATTATCCCATAGCTATTTTAATTGATTCTGGAGCTAGTCATAAGTTCCAAAGGTTTATAACAGTAATCAACAAATTAAAACCATACATTTTTACCACATAAGTTCCAAAGCTTCACTATAAGCAAGTAATAAAATCAAACAATAAAAGAGAACTAGACTAAGACAAATTGTACAATAATTAAACATAATTGTGTAGACATGTTCATACCTATATATTTCCTAGAAAAAAAAAATCCCCAAATGAAAGACGGTCTAAGGGTTAGAGATACAATCTCGGTATTTAAAAAAGTGACAAAGTAATATTAAAAAATGGTAACCTTCAAAGTACAAAATTAGAGCTTATATGCAGATCAAGAATTGGATTTGAGGCAAGTCACACACAGAAAGAAGACTAATAAATCATGCAATGAACAATGACCATAATAAACTTTTATAACCATCACACCTACAAAAAAATTGTTGAAAACACTAACCTTTGTCGATCTTCCGGCGAACACTGACTTTCTCAAATTTGACCAAGTCAGTGAAGTCAATGATCATTAAAATGTTTTCAAAAGGTCAGTTAGCATCCCCTATGTGTTTCGATAGATCGACAAATACTATTATCGTCGATCAATTGACGAACAATCCTCTATGTTGGTCGAATGTTCGATGAAGGTATAGATTCATCGAAATTCCAACGTTATCGGGTCACCCAAGAAAAAAAAAGATTAAATTTTGGATAATTTGTGACGATATGATTCAATTTATCCTTATCGTCGACATTTTTTGTAGAATTTTGACCCCATTTGTAGTAGTGATAATTGATGTTTTGAACCTTAATTTGCTTCTCTTTTTGATGTATTTTTTGGCATAAATTCAAGAAGAATTCATTCGTAAAATATATATATATA
>JZKD02S1802750.1:46785-59242 GCA_000966675.3 Picea glauca | reverse complement strand
AGCAATAGGAAACTTAAGGAAAAAGGGAAAGTTAAAGAGAAGGGGAAATGTAAAGGAAAAGATGAATGTCTAACTTAGTAAGGAATATTTCCTTTGGAACTTTCTAATTATGAACTCAACTAGGAATTAAGTAAGTCGTAAGTCATTTAAGAAGTGTAAGAGAATTTTGGGGACACCGAGGAGCATTTTTAGGAATGCTCTTAGGTGGATGAGGGAAATATGAAGTTTTATTTAATTAATAAAATCGATTTTCTAGTGCAACTAGGGGATCGGGCGACATGTGTACATGGGATGTTTTTCAAAATTAATTCAATGAAAAAGGAATTTAAAGAGAATTTGGGAAACTAATTACTGAAAAAATCTATAAAAGGGATGGAGGAGGAGGAGTATGGATCTCATATTTTTGCATAATGTTACGCTGCTAAATTTTTATCTTGAATGAAATTTCTCTTATGGGAATTGGGATACCCATTTGGGGTAACGAGTGGTAGCTTGACCTTGCGAGGTGATCTGAGTGCTAGCATTCTCTGGTATTGGGTGTGTGGACCCTTTACGCCTTGGGGGGATTAGGGGGAAGAATATTACCCCTAGCATTGACTGGGAGGTACCGGTGAGGTCACATCAGTTGGAAAGCAAGAGCTGGACAGAGCGCACATGCGATAACGAATTCATAGCTTTCACATTTGGATATTGTACGTATGTGTATATTTGTATTGAATGGTAGTTTAAATATTGTCCATGTGCCTTTGGTAATGTAATTCTATTATGTTAAAGTTTATGTTTAATCAGCGTAAAACAATCCAGGGATTTCATTTTATCCTTCCACAAATTTTCTTGATGAGCCCAACATTTTTCTGATCAGAGAACTTAGAGTCATCCCAACCTTATGCTCGTTTCTTTTTTTGGAATTGATATCCCATGGCGAACCCAAACTCCGATTTCAATGACTTCTCTGCATTTGTTTTTATTGATTTATTATGAAGAAAATTTTTGTTTTTATCTTCTGTCCCTTATCCCTTAAGTTATTAATCCATGCCTAAGTAGTCAGCCAAGAGATGAATCAATGGTCTTCACTCTGGTGTTTAAAGACTTATAGATTCAAATTCCCTTCTTTCTCGTGCATGGATATTAAGTGAAGGATAAATATCTCCCAATTATCTAACCCTTACTTATCTTTTCATTTTTATTTTATGATTAATCTCTAATACTTGCACCCTCGTCATGAAAGAGTATCTTTGTGTTTGATTGATTCATTGTTGAATGATTAGTCTTTGCGCCTTACTGTGAATGAGTACCTCTCTGTTTTGATTACCTTTGTGTTTCCTTGAAAGATTGTCTCTACATTTCTTTTGAATGATTACCTGTACATTTCCTTGATTGGTCAACTCTGCATTTATTTGAAATGTTTAAACTCTATGTTTGAGTGATTAATATTTGAAGGATTAACCTCTAAAGAAATTGTTTTTCCAAAATCATTTTTACCAAATTGTTTTTACCCAAATTCGTTTTACCCATAATTGTTTTTTTTAAGGATTATTGCATGTGTTCGAATCCCATTCTTGAACTCGAATCATTTTTACCCAGAATTGTTTTTGAAGGATTATTGCATGTGTTCGAATCCCATTCTTGATCTCGAATCATTTTTACCCAGAATCATTTTTATGAAGGATTATTGCATGTGTTAGAATCACTTTCTTAAGCTCGAATCGTTTTCATCCAATTTTTACATAGTGATTTTTCATTTGAAAGACAATGGATATGGATAGTGATTCACTATTTGTTGACAGTAAATATAGTTTGAAAACAATTTATATATATCTACGAATATATACATATACCCATGTTTATTTTAGGATAAACACAATGAATTTATCATTCTCTAAACACAACGTAACGATAGACACTGATTTATCTTTGACAACGATTTTGTTTTGGATAGTTTTTCTTAGCGTTGGACAACGAATTCACCCAGAGTTTACCCAATCCTCTCACCTAGTTTTTATCCAACACTCTAGTTATGGATCTCATGGTGCCTTAGTTATGGATCTAGAATTTTATTTACACAACGATATATTTACATTGTGGTTGACATCGATGAATAAAAAAAACAATAACCTTTATTAGAAAACGATATATATATTAAATTTATCATGAAAACGATACATATTCTAATTCCTTGCTAATTTCCTTTTCTAATTGTTGATCCTTTTATTTAGACAACAGTTATGAATGACAACAATTATTTATATGACAATGATTATATAGACAACAGTATATATTACAACGTTTATCTATATGACAATGGTTATGTGTATGAAATTTATTAACTGAACTATCACTAGTGCATGTTTAGTTACAACTAGTAAAACTGATATTAACTCACTTAACTACACTTATAATTCTATTACAAATCCAACTCACTTAGTTATGAATGAGATAATATATTAATATTTATTGTCTAATTTATTTAAGGGAAAAGTAAATTAGACACATGTTTCTTGTTGACTTTTCAACACTCCCTCTCAACAAGAAAGGGATTATCCTTCACCCCAATCCTGTCTCTATGATATTTGAATTTGCTCCTGGTGAGCGCCTTCATCAGAATGTTTGCATCCTGATCTTCTGTAGGAATGTATTGAAGCAACATGATCTTATGTTGCACACAATCTCTGAGATGATGATACTGAATATCTATATGCTTAGATCTGTCATGAAACACATGATTAATTGAGAGTTTAATGAAACTCTGATTATCACAATAAATTACTATTAGATCTAAATGAGAACCAAACAAACCAACCAAGATCTTCCTCATCGAGATAGCCTCACATGCATCTTGACTCGCTACCATGTATTCCACTTCCACTGAACTAGGTGCCATGGATCTCTGTTTCATGTTGTACCAAGAAACAATTGTAGATCCAATACTAAAGATCCCTCTTGATGTGCTCTTTCTATCCATTGGGTTGCCTTCCCAATATGCATCCGTGAAGCCATGCAACTTCACCTCATCCATCTATATATACCATAATCCATACTCATATGTGCCCTTCAGATAGCTCAGGACATGCTTACCCACCTTCCAAAAGAGTTTGGTAGGCTTAACCATCGCTTGAATTAGCTAATTAACCACATATCAAATGTTTGGTTTCGTATTCACTAAATACATTAGCAAACCCACTAACTATCGATAGACAATAACATCCATTACTTCTCCAGAAGTAGCATCCTCTTTCCTCTAGTTTCTTGGAAGAGGAGTATCCATGGTTTTGCAGCCCTCCATGTGAAACTTACGCAATATCTCCCTTGCATACTTTCCTTAAGACACAAAAAGTTCACCATCTCACTGCCATATTTCCAATCCAAGGAAATAATGAAGAAGGCCCAAATCCTTCATCTCAAACTCCTTTGCAGGGTCATCCTTGCATGAGTGTATTAGCTGCTCATCGCCAGTCAATATTAAATCATCAACATAAATCACAATGATAAAGATCTTACCCTCCACCACAATTTGGTATAGGTTTGCATCTGCTTCACTTTTGGTGAAGCCCAATCTAGTGAAATAGTTGTCTATCTGAGTGTACCAAGCACGGGGTGCTTGCTTCAGCCCATACAGTTCTCTCTTGAGTCTGCACACATGAAACTCTCTATAAAATGCCTCAAAACCTTATGGCTATTCAATGTACACTTCTTCCTCAATGATCCCATTGAGGAACACAATTTTTACATCCATCTGATGAATGCACCAGCCCATCTGTGCTGAGAGTGCAAGGATGGATCTTATGGAAGAGTACCTTGTGAGAGGTGCAAAGGTATCATCATAATCTATCGCCTCAATCTGCGAGAAGCCTCAGGCCACAAACCTAGCCTTGTAATTCTCCACACTCCTATCAGCAGCTTGCTTTACCTTGTATATCCATCTCGAACCTACCATTGATTTATCAATCGGTCTTGGGACAATTTCCCATGCACTATTTTTTACAATGGAGTCATACTCCTCTTCCATAGCATCAACCCAAGCGGGGTCCTGCACTGCTTCCTGAAAGGAAGATGGTTCAATCACAATACATTTTCTCATGAGAGCCATGTATCCAACAAATCGATCAAGAGACTGTCTTTGTCTGTGCTGTAAAATAGGGGCTCCTACATTCTCTGCAACATCTAGTCTCAATCTATCAGCTTCCGTGGTGTGATTTCTACCATTTCTGATGGATGGATCTTCTTGAGTGGTTTCCTTCAATCCATGAACCTCCTCATGTGGCTGGTCCACATCTTGAGACTCATCTCTGGGAGCCAACAGTTCCTCTTCTACATGCAAGTCTATCTCCCTCTCAAGCGACAACCACATGGCTTTCCCCTCATCAAATTTTATATCCCGTCACATAACAATCATCATATTGTTCGACAAATGCACACGATAATTATGGGGTGTTTCTGTGTACCCCATAAATATCCGAACTTTAGCATTCGGTTCCTACTTCGTCTTGGCATCCTTGGTCACATGCACATAAATAGATGAGAATTTTTTTTTAAAATGAGAAACATTAGGTTTCTTACCAGTAAAATGTTCTTCAAGTGTACTCATTCCAAGTACTCTATGAGGACAACGGTTCTGCACATAAACCGTAGTATTGCATGCTTCTGCCCATAAATGCATTAATAGGCCCTGATCATGCAACATCGCTCATGATGCACCCACAATCATTCTATTCTTTCTCTCCGCAGCCCCATTTTTCTATGGGTTATGAGGTGCTATGAGTTCTCTTCAAATTCCTTTTCTGCTGCAGAAGTTTTTGAATTCATTAGAGATGTATTCTCCACCATTATCGCTCCTTAGAGCCTTCACTTGCTTCCCCAACTCTTTCTCCACCAATGCTTTAAACTCATAGAACTTTGAGAATGTTTGATCCTTCTTCTACATGAAGAATATCCAACATTTACGAGAAAATTCATCAACATAATACCTATGTTTTGTTGTTGAAGAAATCAAGAATGGCCCACACACACCCATGTGAATTCTCTCCAGGATCACTGAAGCAGGGTTCTCCTTTTCATGAAAGGTGAACTTTACATACTTCCCCAGGGTGCACCCCTTGCACTGATCTAACTGAGAAAGTGTTCTCGTTGGAAGTCTAGTAGATATTTTCTGCATGATCTTCAAGGTTCCATGATGAACATGGCCCAATCTCCTGTGCCATAATTCGCCCTCATCCCGGCTCACCACTTTTTCTGCCTTGCCTATCATGGCATTGCAACCATCTACCTCCAACATGTAGAGATTCTTAACTTGAATCCCTATCTTCTTGACTTGACCCATTTCTTTATGTCGCAGGTAGGCTTTACCATTGCTAAAAACAACATGATAGACTCTGTCCTCCAACATTGTGACTGAGACGAGATTTTTCTTCAGACCTGGAACATGCATAACATTTTTCAATTGAAATGGTTTACCTAACTCTCTTTGAAAGGTAATGGTACCAATACCAGTTGCATTGTATCATCCCTCATTGCCCATCTCTATATGCATTCTGAGATCTTTCTCCTCCAAGTGAATGAAAGACTCTTTATCTCCTGTCATGTGGAAGGAAGCACCACTATCCAAATACCACACTGATCTCGATGAACTTAAATCCATGCATGCAATCAAAGTGAAATCAAGCTCAAATTGTGAGACAATAGCCTCATCAGTTGTAGATCCAACAATTGTCTTCTTCTTCTTCTTCTGTGGATAGTTAGTATCGAGATGCCCATGTTCGTGACAGTGAAAACACTTCACTTTGGAAAAATCTAGCTTCTTGACTTTAGACTTGGATTTTGGATGGAATTTCTTCCCTTTCCCTTTCCTTGCCTTGGCAGTCAAAGAACAATCCTCTTCATCATCACGCTTTGATGAAGATCCATATCTGGTGTTCTGCCTAAACTCCTCTCGCACTAGATCTAACCATAGTTGTTCCCAATCTGACAATTTTTTCCTTCCATTGATAGAGTCTTGATAACTGTGCCAACTCCTAGGAAGCCCTAGGAGCACCAAGCTCACCAAATCATTAGCAGTGACTGTTATTCCCACACTTCCAAGCTCATCCTGACATTGGACAAACTTCATGAGATATTTTGGAATGGTGTCACTGTTTTGGAATAGATCTGTCAAAACCTTCCACATTGCATATGGTTTGGGTTTCCCATGGAGACTTTAGACAATGTGGTCTCGTACTCCCTCCAACAGAATCCTCCTAACCTTCGCTACTTTCTTTTTCCATGCATCAAGATTTGCAATGTNATTAGACACATGTTTCTTGTTGAATTTTCAACACTCCCTCTCAACAAGAAAGGGATTATCCTTCACCCCAATCCTGTCTCTATGATATTTGAATTTTCTCCTGGTGAGCACCTTCATCAGAATGTCTGCATCCTGATCTTCCGTAGGAATGTATTGAAACAACATGATCTTCTGTTGCACACAATCTCTGAGATGATGATACTGAATATCTATATGCTTAGATCTTTCATGAAACACAAGATTAATTGAGAGTTTAATGAAACTATGATTATCACAATAAATTACTATCAGATCTAAATGAGAACCAAACAAACCAACCAAGATCTTCCTCATCGAGATAGCCTCACATGCATCTTGACTCTCTACCATGTATTCCACTTCCACTGAACTAAGTGCCATGGATCTCTGTTTCATGTTGTACCAAGAAACAATTGTAGATCCGATACTAAAGATCCCTCTTGATGTGCTATTTCTATCCATTGGGTTGCCTTCCCAATATGCATCCGTGAAGCCATGCAACTTCACCTAATCCATCTATCTATACCATAATCCATACCCAGATGTGCCTTTCAGATATCTCAGGACATGCTTACCCGCCTTCCAAAAGAGTTTGGTAGGCTTAACCATCGCTTGAATTAGCTAATTAACCACATATCAAATGTTCGGTTTCGTATTCACTAAATACATTAGCGAACCCACTAACTATCGATAGACAATAACATCCATTACTTCTCCAGAAGTAGCATCCTCTTTCCTCTAGTTTCTTGGAAGAGGAGTATCCATGGGTTTGCAGCCCTCCATGTGAAACTTACGTAATATCTCCCTTGCATACTTTCCTTGAGACACAAAAGTTCACCATCTCGCTGCCATATTTCCAATCCAAGGAAATAATGAAGAAGGCCCAAATCCTTCATCTCAAACTCCTTTGCAGGGTCATCCTTGCATGAGTGTATCAGCTGCTCATCGCCAGTCAATATTAAATCATCAACATAAATCACAATGATAAAAATCTTACCCTCCACCACAATTTGGTATAGGTTTGCATATTCTTCACTTTTGGTGAAGCCCAATCCAGTGAAATAGTTGTCTATCTGAGTGTACCAAGCACGGGGTGCTTGCTTCAGCCCATACAGTTCTCTCTTGAGTCTTCACACATGAAACTCTCTATCAAAGGCCTCAAAACCTTATGGTTGTTCAATGTACACTTCTTCCTCAATGATCCCATTGAGGAACACAATTTTTACATCCATCTGATGAATGTACCAGCCCATCTGTGCTGAGAGTGCAAGGATGGATCTTATGGAAGAGTACCTTGTGAGAGGTGCAAAGGTATCATCATAATCTATCCCCTCAATCTGTGAGAAGCCTCAGGCCACAAACCTAGCCTTGTAATTCTCCACACTCCTATCAGTAGCTTGCTTTACCTTGTATATCCATCTCGAACCTACCATTGATTTATCAATCGGTCTTGGGACAATTTCCCATGCACTATTTTTTACAATGGAGTCATACTCCTCTACCATAGCATCAACCCAAGTGGGGTCCTGCACTTCTTCCTGAAAGGAAGATGGTTCAGTCACAATACATTTGCTCATGAGAGCCATGTATCCAACAAATCGATCAGGAGACTGTCTCTGTCTGTGCTGTAAAATAGGGGCTCCTACATTCTCTGCAACATCTAGTCTCAATCTATCAGCTTCCATGGTGTGATTTCTACCATTTCTAATGGATGGATCTGCTTGAGTGGTTTCCTCCAATCCATGAACCTCCTCATGTGGCTGGTCCACATCTTGAGACTCATCTCTGGGAGCCAACAGTTCCTCTTCTACATGCAAGTCTAGCTCCCTCTCAAGCGACAACCACATGGCTTTCCCCTCATCAAATTTTATATGTCGTCACATAACAATCATCATATTGTTCGACAAATGCACATGATAATTATGGGGTGTTTCTGTGTACCCCATAAATATCCGAACTTTAGCATTCAGTTCCTGCTTCGTCCTGGCATCCTTGGTCACATGCACATAAATAGATGAGAATTTTTTTTTAAAATGAGAAACATTAGGTTTCTTACCAGTAAAAGCTTCTTCAAGTGTACTCATTCCAAGTACTCTATGAGGACAACGGTTATGCACATAAACCATAGTATTGCATGCTTCTGCCCATAAATGCATTGGTAGGCCCTCATCATGCAACATTGCTCATGATACACCCACAATCATTCTGTTCTTTCTCTCTGCAACCCCATTTTGCTATGGGTTATGAGGTGCTATGAGTTCTCTTCAAATTCCTTCTCTGCTGCAGAAGTTTTTGAATTCGTTAGAGATGTATTCTCCACCATTATCGCTCCTTAGAGCCTTCACTTGCTTCCCCAACTCTTTCTCCACCAATGCTTTAAACTCATAGAACTTTGAGAATGTTTGATCCTTCTTCTACATGAAGAATATCCAACATTTACGAGAAAAATCATCAACATAATACCTATGTTTTGTTGTTGAAGAAATCAAGAATGGCCCACACACATCCATGTGAATTCTCTCCAGGATCACTGAAGCAGGGTTCTCCTTTTCATGAAAGGTGGACTTTACATACTTCCCCAGGGTGCACCCCTTGCACTGATCTAACTGAGAAAGTGTTCCCGTTGGAAGTCTAGTAGATATTTTCTGCATGATCTTCAAGGTTCCGTGATGAACATGGCCCAATCTCCTGTGCCATAATTCGCCCTCATCCCGGCTCACCACTTTTTCTGCCTTGCCTATCATGGCATTGCAGCCATCTACCTCCAACATGTAGAGATTCTTAACTTGAATCCCTATCTTCTTGACTTGACCCATTTCTTTATGTCGCAGGTAGGCCTTACCATTGCTAAAAACAACATCATAGCCTCTGTCCTCCAACATTACGAATGAGACGATATTTTTCTTCAGACCTGGAACATGCATAACATTTTTCAATTGAAATGGTTTACCTAACTCCCTTTGAAAGGTAATGGTACCAATACCAGTTGCATTGTATCATCCCTCATTGCCCATCTCTATATGCATTATGAGATCTTTCTCCTCCAAGTGAATGAAAGACTCTTTATCTCCTGTCATGTGGAAGGAAGCGCCACTATCCAAATACCACACTGATCTCGATGAACTTAAATACATGCATGCAATCAAAGTGAAATCAAGCTGAAATTGTGAGACAATAACCTCATCAGTTGTAGATCCAACAATTGTCTTCTTCTTCTTCTTCTGTGGATAGTTAGTATCGAGATGCCCATGTTCGTGACAGTCAAAACACTTCACTTTGGACAAATCTAGCTTCTTGACTTTAGACTTGGATTTTGGATGGAATTTCTTCCCTTTCCCTTTCCTTGCCTTGGCAGTCAAAGAACAATCCTCTTCATCATCACGCTTTGATGAAGATCCATATCTGGTGTTCTGCCTAAACTCCTCTCGCACTAGATCTAACCATAGTTGTTCCCAATCTGACAATTTTTTCCTTCCATTGATAGAGTCTTGATAACTGTGCCAACTCCTAGGAAGCCCTAGGAGCACCAAGCTCACCAAATCATTAGCAGTGACTGTTATTCCCACACTTCCAAGCTCATCCTGACATTGGACAAACTTCATGAGATATTTTGGAATGGTGTCACTGTTTTGGAATAGATCTGTCAAAACCTTCCACATTGCATATGGTTTGGGTTTCCCATGGAGACTTTAGACAATGTGGTCTCGTACTCCCTCCAACAGAATCCTCCTAACCTTCGCTACTTTCTTTTTCCATGCATCAAGATTTGCAATGTCTATTGCATCAGGCTTAGCAACATCTTTGTTAATGTAACCCTTCAAGCCATTGTCTTCGAGTGCTACTTCCATCCTGTCCTTCCAACAAATTTAGTTAGAGATTCCCTCAAGTGCATACTCCAACCTTAATCCATTGAAAGACATTTCGATCTTGAATCAGCTGTCACACCAAGAAAGTCTTGCAAATTTGAATGTTATCCAACCACTAAAACTCAACCCTGCAATCCCTCTTCCTTGGGAGGTTTGCACCCCTCCTGAGAGTATCCTGAGGGAAGTTCGCACCCTGCCTATGTGTAGTTTGCGAACTTGACTGGGAAGTTCACACCCTGCTTTTGTCTAGGGTGCGAGAATTACTATTCCTAAAAATGAGCATAGTCTTCAGTACTCGGGTTTGCACCCTGCTAGAGATGGGACCTGTGAGAAAATGATTTTGTCCGCACCTCACTTCCGTAGCTAAAAACCCCACTATCATATATTATGTATATCATGAATCATGAAACAATCTCATAAAAAACTCTAATCCAAGATCTCTCAGTACAATACAATCGTCTCACACTGTCATACACAAGTCAACAAATACATGTGCCAATTTCCATGTCCAGACAACTTGCCTCCTCTGCACAATCTTTGCAATTCGAATTCTCACAATGATCACAAACAAATTTCCTAGTTTTCATATGGTCATAAGAATATCCACTGCATGTGTGATTAAATCACAATTGATAGCTAAATTGTCCCTTTCACCTATTATCTCAACTGGGTCTCCACTGGATCTGACATGCATGTAGTTAACCGTGGNAAATCTAGCTTCTTGACTTTAGACTTGGATTTTGGATGGAATTTCTTCCCTTTCCCTTTCCTTGCCTTGGCAGTCAAAGAACAATCCTCTTCATCATCACGCTTTGATGAAGATCCATATCTGGTGTTCTGCCTAAACTCCTCTCGCACTAGATCTAACCATAGTTGTTCCCAATCTGACAATTTTTTCCTTCCATTGATAGAGTCTTGATAACTGTGCCAACTCCTAGGAAGCCCTAGGAGCACCAAGCTCACCAAATCATTAGCAGTGACTGTTATTCCCACACTTCCAAGCTCATCCTGACATTGGACAAACTTCATGAGATATTTTGGAATGGTGTCACTGTTTTGGAATAGATCTGTCAAAACCTTCCACATTGCATATGGTTTGGGTTTCCCATGGAGACTTTAGACAATGTGGTCTCGTACTCCCTCCAACAGAATCCTCCTAACCTTCGCTACTTTCTTTTTCCATGCATCAAGATTTGCAATGTTTATTGCATCAGGCTTAGCAACATCTTTGTTAATGTAACCATTCAAGCCATTGTCTTCGAGTGCTACTTTCATCCTGTTCTTCCAACAAATGTAGTTAGAGATTCCCTCATGTGCATACTCCAACCTTAATCCATTGAAAGACATTTCGATCTTGAATCAGCTGTCACACCAAGAAAGTCTTGCAAATTTGAATGTTATCCAACCACTAAAAGTCAACCTTGCAATCCCTCTTCCTTGGGAGGTTTGCACCCCTCCTGAGAGTAGCCTAAGGGAAGTTTGCACCCTGCCTGTGTGTAGTTTGCAAACTTGACTGGGAAGTTCACACCCTGCTTTTGTCTAGGGTGCGAGAATTACTATTCCTAAAAATGAGCATAGTCTTCAGTACTCGGGTTTGCACCCTGCTAGAGATGGGACCTCTGAGAAAATGATTTTTTCCGCACCTCACTTCGGTAGCTAAAAACCCCACTATCATATATTATGTATATCATGAATCATGAAACAATATCATACAAAACTCTAATCCAAGATATCTCAGTACAATACAATCGTCTCACACTGCCATACACAAGTCAACAAATACATGTGCCAATTTCCATGTCCAGACAACTTGCCTCCTCTGCAGAATCTTTGCAATTCGAATTCTCACAATGATCATAAACAAATTTCCTAGTTTTCATATGCTTATAAGAATATCCACTGCATGTGTGATTAAATCACAATTGATAGCTAAATTGTCCCTTTCACCTATTATCTCAACTGGGTCTCCACTGGATCTGACATGCATGTAGTTAACCGTGGTGAATCTTCAATTGCATGTGAGTTCACTAATTAACTGAACTCTCACTAGTGCATGTTTAGTTACAACTAGTACAACTGATATTAACTCACTTAACTACACTTTTAATTATGTTACAAATCCAACTCACTCAGTTATGAATGAGATAATAGATTAATATTTATTGTCTAATTTATTTAAGCGAAAAGTAAATTAGACACATGTTTCTTGTTTACTTTTCAACATCCTTCACATATACATAGTGGTTGTGAATGCATTAAAACTTAAATAACTATTGACAAAAATATTCTACCAACA